>CM057811.1:37232263-37334763 GCA_030067965.1 Latrodectus elegans | reverse complement strand
AATCCTCAGATTGCAAGATGATGTGATTTAATTCAAGAATTCGATTTTGAAATAGAAGATAGGCCTGAAAAGAAAATGGCTCACGTAGACGCAATGAGCAGAGCTCCAGTTTGGGAATCAGAAGATACATTGACATCCCCAATCGAAAATAAATTAGAAGCTTGTTTGACCTTGAGTGAAAATGAACAAATATTGATGATACAGCAGGCTGATCCAGAAACACGAAAATTAACAGAAATATTCAGAAAAAAAGATCATGATAGAACAAAAGGAAAACAGCTTATAAGAAATCACCTGTTCAAGAGAAACCGATTATTTGGATGCATAAGCGAAAATAGAAAAAATTCCCTATGTTATTCCAAAGAACATGAGAAAAAGTAGAGTAATCAAATTCTATGATCTTATGGGACATTTTTCTGTTGACAGAACTGTTAATAAGATAAAAGAATTGTATTGGTTTCCTTATATGAAACGTTATGCACGAAGGCACATTTCGAAATGTTTTGAATGTTTAATGAACAAAACGCCGTCAGAAAAACAGCCTGGTTCATTAAATCGAATTAAAGCAGGTCGTAAACCTTTTGCAATTATACATATGGATCATTTAGGGACTTTTGTCAAAAGTTCTAAAGGTAATCAAGAACTTTTGGTCATGATAGATAATTTCACAAGATTTGTCCAATTGACTCCAGTAAAGAGTACGTCAACATCACATGTGCTGAAGGCTCTGAAAAACTTTGTAAACACTTATGGTCTACCTGAGAAAATAATAACAGATCGAGGAACTTGTTTCACTTCGCATCAATTTCAACAATATTGTGCTGAAAACGGTATACATCATACACTCAATTGTACGAAGCGACCATGTGCAAATGGAATGTTGAAAGAGTTAACAGAACAATATTGTCTACCATAACAACTGGTATGGAAGATCAGAATCACAAAGATTGGGATGTTAAAATACATGAAGTCGAGAGGAACTTGAACAACTTTGTAAACAAGTCAACGAACAAGACACCATTTGAATTGCTGCACGGTTATTCTCCATGATTCAACGATGGAGTTTTGAGAAAATTAGCTGATGAAGAAGCTCAGAGTTGGCAAGATCCATCTATAGTGCAGGAAGAATCTCGAAAACAAATAGAAGAAAGTCAACAAAAAATGAAGAAATATTATAATAAAAAGAGATGTAGAGCTATGACGTTTGAACGAGGAAAGATTTTCGTAATGAAAAGTGCTCCGAAATCTTCAGGCCAACCTCGAAGACACAATTTAAGTATCGAGGCCCTCTCATTGTTACCGAGGTATTGCCGAACGATGTCTACCGTGTGTCTCAGCTGGAAGAAAAAAAGAAAGACCACTTTCAACCGCAACAACAGCTCACATTAGTCAACTAAAACCATGGATAAATGAACCAGATTCGGATGAAGATAGTGATATCGATAGTGCCAGTAGTGATGATGATGATGACTATACTCTGAACAGCCCTAGACGTAATCCACATGGATCCACTCGCAAGGACTAAAGCTGAATGAGGGATCCTAAATGGTGAGATTTTTCCAATTTTATTTAAAGAAAAACTTGTAATTAAAAGGCAATGAACTTATCATAAACCATTGCCTCTAAAAATAAATAATTTTAAAGATCATTTACTGTATACTGAAATATTCATCAAACAATATGAAAGTCTGTTAAATTTATTCTGTGAATGATTTAATACTCCTAAGTTCATTTAACTTCTTGTAAACTTTTGTTGTAAGTAATTCTATTGGAATGTAGAATTGTATTAAGAATTACTAGTGTAAAAGAAGTGCATTATATATTATTATTATTTTTTGTTAATCTAACATAATAATTTTTCTACTTCTAATGAAAGATGTGTATTATTAATGATTATAATTACAGTATTTGTTTGTGTGAATGAAAAATAATGTTATAGTTACGTAGTTAATAATTTTATTTAATCTGCTGTGTTTAATATAATGTTTTAATGTTAATATTTTCCGTATTAATTGGTAATTGAGTATTATTATATCAATTGAGGACAATTGTGAGGTCAGTCTGACTGAATGTGAGAAATGAAAAATAGCCACTAGAGGGCGAACAAAAACTAGTCAGTTAACGCATGTCGATCGTGAGAGGCGGTCATTGAATGTCGAAGTGCAATGTTCTATAAACTTGTTATTTGTTACTGAAGTGTAGTATTTTCTTTTAGACGTCCTGACATGGATATATGCATAAGTAAATTTAATAAAAAATTAGTTAGGTGAATGCTCGTAGGCATTTAACACATGCCACTAGTTGAGAAATATATATTACCTTCTTTCACAAAATAATAAATTTGACAGTGAAATTTTTGCCATCGTTCATTCGCATTTCAGTACTGTTGAAATTAAAGATAGGTACTATAATTCTTCTTTTCTACCTCTCAGAGTGTGGAATGCAACCTTATATTCAATAGTAATATTGTTTTACTCGGTGGGTAATATAATCCCTTTTAATTAGTAGAAAGAACTTAGAATAACTTCGTATGCATACATAAACAGAGGTAAGCTAACAGTGATGCCACAGATGTATATTTATTTGAATTAAGCATTTCGTGCAATTTCCAGCAATCTGTATTGTTTTGCAATCATAATGGCTTGTATATAAATTAATATGGAATCCCGGTACAACTTATGACATTCATGAAAGTAATTGAATGCATGATTATATAAAATATCCACAAAAAATTTGAAGTTAGTGTCAAGGAGTTCCCAGAATAACCAGCTTAGTTTGCATAGGAAATTTAATTTTAATTAAATAAATGCTCTAAGAGTAAAAAGGAAGTTTTGCAAGCCCAATATTAAATAAGATTTAATAAATATTTTACTGAATCAAAACTTACAAAAATCTTTTTGCCGTGAAAGAATGGGAAAAGGAGATTAAATAAAATCAAGTTTATGGACAATTCTTGTTCCAAAACAAAATGAAATAGATAGATTTTGATGTATTTCGAGTTTATGTTTAATTGATTTCTAGGTATCTTTATAGACCCATAAAATTTTCATTTGCTTTGTGACTATTTTCATACTACTAATATTTAAACTGCACTTTCTTGACATGATATATTTGAACTCTTCTACAAAGCATCGTGCTTCCATTATTGCAGTTTACTCCTTTTCATTTCGTTCCCAAATTCTCTTTTTATGAAAGATTAAATTCCATGTCACTGTCATGCTATTGAAAGGAATTACTGATAACTAACGCAAATTTCATTAGTTACTAACTTTATAACTTAAAATTTTTTATTAAGAAGTATTTTAATCTTTAAAAATTTAAACATTTAAACTTAAGGTCTTTAATTTTATAAGTTATGTATATTTAGTTAATTAATACATACTTAGTTTGTAGTTACTAAATCGTAAAGCTTGTAAAGTATAGAATTATAGATATTACAGTCACTATAATTCGAAGAAAGAAATCGATGAATTGCACTAACACCTTAATTTTAGGATTAAAGGAGAAAAAGTTATTGAATAACTGAAATGAAAAGAGATCACACACACACACACATAAGTATGAATCCTCAGTAAAATAAATTTAATCGAATTCTGTTGAGTTTCCATTCATTTTTTTAAACCATAGTGACTTGTGTACGAATACTTTGGGAAAAACGAACACGTTATGAAAAAATGCTAATAAAATTAACTGGAATCATCTTTATAACTTATGAAATATATATAAAATAAATTTGTCAAACAGACAATAATGGAGAAAAATGTTAGGGAGTCTGAATGAAACAAGAATAAATAGACTTCGTCATTTATTCTGACACTAAATGTGTCAAAATCAATGTTCGAAAGGACTAAATTATACCAAATGGGGAATAAGTTATTCCATAATTGATTTTAAGATGTATTCATTGAGTGGTCCAAGATTAAACAGGAAATGACACCAGAGACAAAGCAAAGGAAAAAGATATGAAATTGGTCAGTTGGTCAAAATAATGTATTACTCATAAATAAATAATGGGAAGAGCTTCCTAATTTCTCAAAGAGATTGACAGATATAAAACTAAAAAAAATAAAGAAATCAATAACATTAGAAAGTACTTTCTATTGCAATATTTACATATTTGTATGCATATAAACGATGCAAAAGTACAGTAAAACACCATATTCTAATACTTTTTTTAAAATAATTTTTCAAACATAAAAATGCTTTTCTTAAGAAAATTTTTAATTTATTGTTATTTATTAAATCCGCTATTTTTTTTAACATGTTTGTTGTTTTAACTGGTTTTAAGACATAGATAAAAATCCTTTATATTAATTAACCTAATCAGATAACAGCACAGATCCTTGTTTTAATTCAGAATAAATGAAATATAATAAACTATCAAACAGAAAACTTCAATTTTTTTTTATTTTAATAAAGATAAATTCAATATAAGCAATGCATGTAATGCACACATTAAAATATTCCATCTAAGATTGTTTCAATTGCAAAATATGTAAAATCTTATAGTGTGAAAAAGTACTAATTATTATAGAATAAAAAAAATTCAAACAATTCAAATTGAATCCTTTATACAAATATTTTCTTTTACTATTTTTTTTACATTTTTATTTCCAGTCATATTATTTAAAAAATTTTTTCTCAATTATATACGTATTGTTGTTACATGCGAATTCGTTATTATGTAATTTATTTATTGTTGAAGTGAAAGAAAGATTTTAGAAACAAGTTTAATCTTAAATGTGTAATAGATAGGAAGAATCATGTATTACAATATGCTTCATCATTTAAATTATTTTAAAAACTATTCTTGGTAAAATAACAAAATAAAATATGTTTCTCTTAGTGGATTTTATTTTATCCTCGATCGTATATATTATTCTATAGTGAATTTAAAATACTTTTTATAACCAATGCATTTTAAAAATGATACAACAAATAAAAGTTAAATTGAAAAATATATTTTGTTCTTTAGGATATTATAATTGCAATTTTTATAGTTTTAGGTCAGTTTCTGATGTTTTTAATACAAACTTTTGATTTTCCGTTGCAACAAATGCGTAGATGCCCTTTTGCATTTTAAAACTTATCATTTCATTATCGCCTTTTTTATGATTAACGGATTTCCTGACTTCGTTGATGCAAAACAGTCAGCCAAAATGTTTCTTCATGTGTATAAATGAGAGCTTATGATTATTTAATTTTCTCAAAATTATCAAATACTCATTATGATGTCTAGCAAGCAAACTACGAGTTTTCTGGTTCTTTTATGCTTTTTGTCGCCGTAAAATCTAGTAAAGGATATTATTTTTTCTGTTGTTGCATCAATTATTCTAAACATTGAATACATTTAATGTTATAAATCTTCCAAAATTTCATATTATGGAAATTTAATGTTGTTGTCGTGTGCCAGCTAGGCTAGCAATATGGGGTGCGCTGCTCCACTTTTCCAACTAAACCATATTATTGTGTGGATTCCGACTTTCTCTATACACACATGCCATGGTTACCCGTTTATAAGGTAGGCAACGATTCACAGCCCATTCATGCAAGGAAAGGACAAAGACAGGATAGATAGAAAGAGAAAGTACATCCCTGCCCGAACCAGGATTCGAACCCAGGACCTTCCTATACCCGCAGTCAGGTACTCTGACCACTAGACAAAGCGGTCGGCCTTGAAGATCATTTTGAAGTTCAATGATCATTTGTAGATCCTTGAAGATAATTTTTTAACTAACATTAGTAAAATATAGACTATTGTTGCTGGGTACTACATACCTAATTTTTTAATTGATTAAGAATTATTATTTAATGCTCTCAATTGGATGAAATCTTTTCAAAGATGCCTGCATATGTTACCATCTTCATTTAGCTATTTTTGCACAAGAATAGAGATTCTTGCACGCAAATAGAAATAAAGCCAATGCAGTTGTTTTATCATTACATAAGACTTTCGTTTTCTTACCATATAACTTATATAAACTTAAATCATATTGTTTTTGGCTTACAAGCTTGTTTCCTTGAATAAATATTTTAAACAAAACCAATTACAATTTTTTATTAGCATCAAACACATATGTATCTAGACGAAGAATGCCACTGAGGCACCATTAAAATTTGCCTTACGAAATAAAGCCTTTTGATGTATTCAGAAATTTAATTCTGCGATTTAATGGAGTGAAGATCCAAATATCCTCTGATTATATAATCATAAACGGCAATGTTTTTCAAATAATATTCAATTTAGTATGATTTTTCCTTGATTTTATGGCTCTCCCTATATAAGAAAGTGCCTTAAATCAATGCAAAATTCGTCTTATAATTTATATTTCATGGAATATTGATTTTAAGTTTTTTTTATATAACTATAAATAACTATATATATTTTTATATGCTTTTTTATATCTATAACTAAGTTTTATATAAACTATATAAAACTTAGTAATAGATAGCATATTCTTAAACATTTTTAGAAGTGAATTAGAATATATTTTTGGAGAATATAATGAGAACAACTGATTCCTTTTAAATGATCATAAATAAAGGAAAAATAATGGTTATGACGTAATAAATATCTTGAAATCGTTCGTTGGAAAGCAATATAGTTTTTTAGTTGTAAGAAAAGGCTTCACAAAGTGTGCCCTGGAAGAGAGGCAAATGTATGGAAGGCATACTCAACCATCTTAAAGAGCTTGCACTCAGCATGTGATGAGGGCAGCCAATTACATAAAGGTGAGTAGGGAAGTACATACACTTAATCACAAAAGTAAGTATGCAGAGTGTATGTGATGATGTCCTATGAAAAAAAAAAAAAAAACAGGCCTACCATATTAAAGTTTTCAAATTAACGATTTATTTCGATTGCAGAAAAATCGAGTTTACTTACAAAACGACAAATATTTAGCTATCACAAGAGGAGTTTAACTTAAAATAGGATGTAATTTACGTCATGAAAGTAAGTATGCAAACAAAAACAAAGACATTAATATTGCAAATTTTGCAATTTTTCAAAAAAATTAATAATTTGTTGGATAGCCTTTGGCTTTTATAAACAGCTCTGATTTTACGGCGGATGGTTTCGAGATTGCATGACTTCGCAAAATTGTTTTTCACATCAGTAGTCAATTTTGGTGCGCTAATCTTAGGATTTTTTTTTTTTTTTTTTTTTTTTTTTTTTTTTTTTTTTTTAAATATTTCCAGCAATAATTTGCCTTTCTCCATCTGTGAAAATGAGCAGTCGTCTTGTTCTTGACTTGTTTAGAGTATTTCCCTCATCCTGGAACTTTTCAATGATCTTTTGCACTGTTAACTTTTATTTTAACGATTTGTCTTTGGGACTTGCTTTCCTTATACAGCTTTATTATTGCATCCTTTAGATAATTCTTTTCGAAGTGAAGACATTGGTGAATTGTTGATATATTTAAAGCTTAAATTTACAAGCATTTGTAGCAAAACTTCTAAACTTATCACGGAAATACGAAAAAATAACTCGAAAAGTTTCTTTCAGCCTATTTTAAAGATTAAAAAAATTCAGAGTGCATATATAATTTTGTGATTTAAATTTCTACTGGTAGTTAACAAAATTACTTTTGAAATAAAATGATTTGGTTCATTTTTCATTATTTTGTGACTTGTGAATCAGAAGATATAAGCAATACTCTCCAAAATACTATTTTTCTTATATTTATTTGGAGCTAGATCTTTTTCATTTAAGCTATGAGTTGCATATTTTTTTGAGCAAGTGTATATCGTATCATTTATAATTTTAAATCTATTATTTATGCTCTTTAAAAATTTTGCAATAAAGCATTTTTCAAGCTGCTGAGCACACATTATTTAATAAAGTATTTGACTTATTTAGTATTAAAGACTATATAATTGTTTTTATCCTGCACTATGTGCTCGATTAAATTTACAAAAAAAGTGAAGTAAAATAAATAAAAAAAACTCCCTATTTTGCATTTTACACCTATTTCTATTTAAAATTTAATTTTTGAAAAACTTTCGTAAATTTTTTTTATAATAGTTACAGTAAGAAATAATTATTTGATGCATGATTTTCTGATTTCTGAACATTTATTCTTTTTGATTTCTCATTGCCATCTAAGCATACATTAATTTAAATTAAATAGTCGTAATTGTGCAAATAATTTTTTAAATAAATGATAAATAAAACTTTTAGCGAAATTGAAAAGCTCCGAATTATTTTAATGCTACATTTTCCCATTGTGATTAAAAAGTGTTTGTTTTTTATTCCTCATTTAATAGTTTAATTAAAAAAAATAAACTTGTAATAAATTTGTTAGAAGGAAGTTTTCATGCACTCAGAGTGATATAATGATGACCTTACACATTGTATAACTGAAATTGTAAATGGTTATCCCAAATTTATCAAATTATTAAAAATTATTTAAAGAGAATAAATTATAGGGAACATTTAAAATTATTCTATAGAATAATTCCACTGTTTAAATGTTCCAAAATGATATTCATGAGCATGTGTTCTTAAAATTTCTTTTTGTGTTCACAAACGTAACATACTTATTCTTAATTTTGATATAAGTAAAAAGAATATAAAGTTGAACATTTTTTAGATTTACTAACTATTTAATACCTTGTTAAATGTTTGCACTTTGCAGTTCTAAAGAAAGTCTGACATAATGATGGAAAGCTTTTAACAAATTTACTTTATTCTGACATGATAATGGGAATAGGATTTACATAATTCAATGAAATTTAACAGAATAATGAAGATTAGAATACTGGGATACTGATTAATTTATTGTTATTGTTATATGTGAAATTATTAAATAAATTTATTGTTATATGAAATTACTCTTTTAAATCATTGACTGTTCTTTTTTAAAACATTTCCTCATGAAATATGAAAAAGTATTTTTCCATTAATTAAGCTTTATGCAAATATTTGGTTTACCTTTTAGAATGTCATTCGAAGAGCTAAAAAATTATGCTTTTAAAGATTTGCTTACATCCAATTATCTATTAGGTTGGGGAATATATTCGTAGCATTTTCACCAAAGACTTTTATTTATACAAAAAACAATAATTATATCGATAAGTTAATCAATTAAATATTCGCCGTTGCTGTTTACAACCTCTTTCCACTTTTCGACTAATTTAGTTATGCCGTTCCGCCAAAAACCACCTGGTCTGGTGTCAAAGAAGTTATGGAACCAGTTTTTAAGGACCTGTTGATGCACTGAGAATTGCTCGAAAAGAATGAAACAATGAGCAAGGAGATTTACATTGCCCAGGTACACCGCATGGACGAGGCTATTCTACTGAAAAGACCTAAACGACATGGTCAAACCATATTCCCTCACGACAAAGCCAGGCCCCATGTTGCGCAAGTCGTCAAAACTGCACTCCAAGTGCTCGAATGGGAGATCCTTTAGCATTCGTCGTATTCACTGGTCCTTGAACCGACGGAATACCATCTTTTTAGCTCCTTGTCAAACCATATGAAACGCATTGCCTTCAATAACAAAAAGGTCCTTGAAAACTGGCTCAACAACTTCTTTGACAGCAGACCAGGCGATTTTTGACAGAACGGCATCAACAAATGGGTTGAGAGTCGGAAAGAGGTTGTAAACAGAAACGGTGAATAAATAATTGATTAACTTATTGATATAATTGTTGCTTTTTGTTCAAATACAAGTCTGGTAAAAATGCTACAAACTTATTCTCCAATCTAATAGTAATATTAAACGGTTTCAGATATTTACTTTGGATTCAACGCTGCATCAATGATTTAGTTAAATTAAATCATGTACCTTTAACACTCTAAAAGCAAATATGCCTCAATGAAGTTGTCCATATTTCAATTGAATACATCATGCATTCTAGATATTGTAATCATGCCATCAAATTGTCCCGAAATAAAATTTATTTCTTACCTATTCACTACAAAACATAATGTCCTAAATTTGTATCTACAGATTTGCGAAATGGTCCCCTATATCATAAGATTTATACAGTGAAATTTATCTAGAAAGACAGCTTGCGGGATATTAAAGAAAAAAACGTAGAAAGCAATAGTTCATTGGAAATTGGATTTTGTTAAATTGCATCTTATTTTCCCAATATAATAGTTCTTTTGACTTACCATGGGTAGTGATAAATCTACTCTTTGCGTAATGAAAGGTCCTTGGTTCAAATGTAGTTCCTATCGAAAAACAATGAATGTATTTTGTAAATTCTGAAAATGAATGTATTCTTGCACGTGGATTTCCTTCAAAGTAAGAGCTTTAATAAGTTTTATTATTTCTCCCTTGAGATGAGTAAATTTAGTATCAGTAAGAAAGTCCAATAAGAATATGCATTCTGAGAAAAGATGCTCAAATACTTAACAATATCCACTAAAGCTTGGGAAATATACCTGCTCTCGTTTATTAAAAACATGCTGCATCCCATTTTAGCATAATGAATAATCAAAATGGAGCCTAGTTCACATAGATGAGCATTTTATGATATGCTAATAGCTTTGTCAAAATATTTTGTGATGCAATTAAACAGATGTATACTCCTCTCTGTTTCTTTGGGTACAAAGAAATAACTATCTATCTGCTTAACAATTCGATGTTGACTAATACGATGCCTGTTAACCGTGCGGTGACTATATCTTTTAAAGAGAAATGTGTATGTGTTGACATAAGCGTTCGTGTATAGTATCATTAATACTTTTCTTAACCTTTATTCCTGTGTGAGTCTGATTTTAGTTTTAAAAAAAATTACACAAAGATTTTTCAAATTTAACATTTTCATATTTGTTTGTGATTATAGATACTTAAATTAGTAATACAAAGATCGAATTTATTTCTGTAATTATAGTAATTTCGCCACGTATTTTCAGTAAATTTACAAGAATAAATTAGGTCTTTTATTATTAAAAACAGGCTTGAAAATACATTTTAAGCTTTTAGAATATGACTTATGAATTTAGGTCCTTTTAAGTATCTCTTCGTTATATCAGTAACTTTTGAATCAGAATCTCCGGTATTAATGGGAAATGACAAGATGTCCTTAAATTCTCCGAAAATCCGTTGTTTTCATCAAAACTAAGCTGGTAGCAATATATTTAGTAAGTCTTGTCTTCGATTCAACAGTTCTTGGTTCAAATCCCATATGATGCTTGAGTGTTTGTAACAGTTTGGAATCACTTTAAACCGTAGGTCTTGGTGAAATTAGCCTTTGCATGTAAAAAAATGACCTCTGATTGGCAAATAAACTACCCTCAATAGATTGGCAAATAAACTACCCTCAATAGATTGGCAAATAAACTACCCTCAATAGATTGGCAAATAAACTACCCTCAATAGATTGGCAAATAGGCTACCCTCAATAGATTGGCAAATAAACTACCCTCAATAGATTGGCAAATAAGCTACCCTCAATAGATTGGCAAATAAACTACCCTCAATAGATTGGCAAATAAGCTACCCTCAATAGATTGGCAAATAAGCTACCCTCAATAGATTGGCAAATAAACTACCCTCAATAGATTGGCAAATAAACTACCCTCAATAGATTGGCAAATAAACTACCCTCAATAGATTGGCAAATAAACTACCCTCAATAGATTGGCAAATAAACTACCCTCAATAGATTGGCAAATAAACTACCCTCAATAGATTGGCAAATAAACTACCCTCAATAGATTGGCAAATAAACTACCCTCAATAGATTGGCAAATAAGCTACCCTCAATAGATTGGTAAATAAACTACCCTCAATAGATTGGCAAATAAACTACACTTTTCATGAAAATTATTTTCAATGTATGCTGGCACTACGCTATTTTCAATTTCAAATCGGAGAATAACCCTGCATGCGCAAAGTCATAACATGCTTAACATCTATTTTAAAATGAACAGTTGTTGTTGCTGGGACAACAGCCATTTACAAAATGCCTTACGGAGAGCTATTATTGTGAAAGACAGCCAATATCTCCTTTATCAAACAAAAAAGTTTACTACTTTACTCTAGAGCTTTATGCGGTTTTTAAAAATGGTTTTATTTTCCTTCTTCTAAGATCCTGTAATGGAGTAACTAGAGCATACTAATAATATTCGGTTTAATCAGGTATGATATTGTATTATTATGTATATATTATTTTGTATATTTTAATGGATCAGCTCAGTAAATCTAACAGTTAGATAATCTATTAATAATTTGATATCCAGGCTGACATTAATCTTAAGATCTCATTTTACTTTTAAGATAAATTAAAAATGCAAAGTTGCATTTGGAAAAAAAAGTAAGGGAGGATGTTAGAAGCTAATGATTTATGTAAAGTAATTTCCACATACACACAAATTACTTATATTATCCAGAAAATATCATACATTTTAATGACTTCAAATTTAATTCTTTGTTTTTAATGCACACATTATAAAAATTTTGATTATAAGTCAGTCAAATTCACCTGAAAACACTGTTGGCTATAGGTAAAAATTAATGATACATAAATTTCTTGCAAAAAGTTTGATTTGTAAAAATTTATCACCCAAGAAATTGAAGCAGAAATGAAAACTCGTTTTTATAAAATTAAGGAAATTATTCAATATTGAGCGAATATCATGCAATTTTAATTTTTAATTAGTCCTTCATTAGAGGATTATATTTTACAGAAATAACTTAAGCAAATGTACTTTATATTTGGCTATGAAGAAATTCAACTTTTGAAATATATTACTTTTTATTGAAGTCAAGAGAATGTCTTTTTTATAGCATTTTAATATCTACAAAAATTCAGCTGATTATTTTGAATCTGTCACAATTCGTTTGATATATGTAGAATACAATGATTAAGAAGCTGGTTACTTGTAAATTTAAGCAACTTTTTTTTTTTTTTTAATTTGATAAGGCAAGCACTCGACATTATTTATTTGATTTAAAATAAAAAATGTCGAGTGATTGCCTTATCAAATATAATTTAAATGTTTATAAGTGGCATCCATATAACGATCAAATTACATTTGAAAAACTGAAAAATGCAAAAATAAAAGGAAATTATTATTACAATATTTTTTAATTATATGTTAACGATGAAGTGCCAACAATTTTATTAAAATGAGAAAGACATTCATTACGTAAATAGTTTTTTCAGAATTAATGTGTCACTGAAATATTTAAAATTAAAAAAATAAGTATTTTGATAATATTTAAATACAAAATTTTACAAACTAAATATATATAATTTATAATTGTAATGTATAGTGTAAATTCAAAATTTTGTATGTAAGACATATAATAAATCGAAAGGAATCGAATATTAGTAATGGAAAAATATAAGATTTACCAAATGATATGGTTTTTATCTTTAAGAGAATTCGGAAAGTAAATTTCACTATATGAATAAAATACATTTATATAAAGCATTTTTTTAATTTTCAAGCATACAATAGCAATAATTAAGAAAATAATAAGATAGTTAAACTTAACCCTCTAAGTAAAATAAAAGCATTTTTTCATTTTTGCCTTTAAATAAAAACATTGAGTGTGATTTCATAAGTAAAGAGAGTTGTAAAAACAAAGAAAAATACACAAAATACTTGTAAACATTAACATTTTAAATATTATATAATTTAAAACATATAATTATGAAGTTCGCTGTTCATTCCATCTCATCAAAATCAAACAATATATTTATCAAATAAAAAATGTACATGTTTATCATTTAAGAAATTTTAAACATTTAAATATGATTTTGGCAAAAAAATCATAACATACTAAATTTGAATAAACTTTTTATAAAATTCTGACTGTGATTATAATTTTTTAATAAAAATGATCATTTTAAATAGATATACTGAATTGTAAATATATATTTACTCTCAATTGAATCTAAACATATTAATTACAATTTATGTGAATAGATTTTTCAAAGATTTAAATTACATTTTCAGAAAATTACAGCTTTAGTTTTGTCATCCATGTCAGATCTCTATCTTTCATTGAATAATAAAATTTAATTTCAATATAATCTATACTTTGTGCTTCCTTTTAGTCAAAAGAAAGGATGTCTCACTATCATTTCAAAAATAAAGGATTTCCTGTCTTTTTTCGCACTAAATGTTGCCAGTCTTAACTGATTAACTTAAATCGAAACATTTACATTCATCAGGGAAATACTGAATAGAACTGAGTTATAATATTTTTTGCTTTTCATTTCTATAAAATGCATCCCATAAGCTTTCTTTCTTTCCTATTTGTTGCCGTGGGAGCTGGTAATATATTTAATCAACTAAACTCTAGTTTCTGATTAGATGAATTTATTGATTTATAATTCATATTATATATCACATAAAGAATGTTATTTTGAAGTGTACATAAATCGAGTATTTCTAATTAATACATTTTATTAATTGTATTTTTATGAAATTATTATAACGTAAATAGAATGCTATTTTTACTTCTTAATATATATAGAAATTTAATAATAATTTAGCATTTTTGATTTCTAATGTAATAAATCCTTTCTTATACAAAAATTACAATAAGCAATTTTATATGTTAGTTATTTATTAAAGTAAGTTTACATATTTAACGCTATATTAAATTAAGAAATAGATATTTTTATTGTTATGTTATTTAGTAATATTTAAACAAAATAAAAATACTAAACCTTATAAGTAATAAAAGAGCCTAAAAGGAAATAAGCTTTTCTAAACAATTTAGTTTAATTTGTTAAAAATTAGAAAAAAATTATTAATTATTATACTAAAAATTAGTAATTATAAATGGATAATAGTAAAATCTTATACTGCAAAAATATTAGCACGCAACCTCTTGAAAAACCCTTGCATTTTTTGTATTTACACACATTTTTAAGCAATAATAATTATTATTTTTTTTGGCATTCTTTCCTTTGTTTATGATGTGGCAAAGCCTTTTTGTGAGTATTACTTTTTTCTGAATAGCATCACTTGTGTTTTCATATTCATAAATGCTTTTGCTTTTTTTATACCTTTTTTATGATAGGATATATATATATATATATATATATATATATATATATATATATATATATATATATATATATATATATATATATATATATATATATATATATATATATATATATATATATATATATATATATATTGTTGTTATAAAATATTGTCTCCAAATATCTGGTGTCGAAATATCCTTTACGAAGCAGGCTATAATTTAAGATACAATATTAATACATAAAAATTTAATATACAATTATTAAATTTGGAAATTTTTATTACGGATATTTTTCATTTAAATTAAATTTATTTTGGTCAATTCTTTAATGAAACATGACTTTTAACTTACTCTTAAAATTTTATTTTCAAAACTTTATTTTTTACAATGTATTGCTCTTACTTATGTTCCTTACTAATAATTAAAAACACAAAGTTTAAATAAAAAAAATTCCATGAAAAAATGATAAGAAATTTGAAATTTTAGTTTCGTTTGATTTTAAATAATTTTCTCTTGATTCTTTTTTGGTTGCATATTTATAGAAGCTATTAAAATTTCATGAAATAAAATTTTAGACATTAATATATAGCATACTTTTAAAATTTGTAATTATGGTTCACTTGAAAGCATCAAGTTATGATTTTCTGTGAATTCAAAAATAGGATTAAATTATCGAGAATGTTCTCAGGTGACTTAACATAATTTCACAGAGTACTTAATCTTCCTTAAACTATACAGGAAGTTTGCTGTCTGCTGCAATTCAAAATATGTAAGTCATATAGAGAATGTTAATTGATGATAGTTGCTGTAGCTATCAGATGGTACAGAAGGAACTTAATACTGGATCAATCGAACTATAAAAAAATTACTACAAAATCCATATATAAGAATTAATTTGCTGAGGTGTTCCTCATATTTAAAATAAAAGGGCCAAAACTGTCCAGTGTGCCAAAATCAGTAAAGAAATCTATAAATTACTTAAAGCTGGTCACAACATAACTTCTATAATCATATTGCATTCCATTTTCTTCAGAATACAGGGTTAGTCAAAGATTCTAAACCGAAAGGTTATTACCAAAACACAGCCAAGAATACGCAGTTTTTAGGCTTCAAAAATTTCTTCCTAAAGTGTACGTTAAAGAACGCATTAAAAGATTGTTTCTCCACCATGACGATGCACCTTATCATTCAACCAGTCTGATTATTGTGAATTTCTGTAACATAAATATGTATCCATATACCTAAATATACCCAAATACACATCCACCTGTTTCCCTTGACTATGCTTAAGGTTATTTTTAATCTAAAGAAATTATACGTTGACGTTGCCTTCACTCCAAATACAATATTGATGTGGCTATACATGCATTTTCCCAAGATTACTTGGTTGATTCCGATTATTCCAAAATTAATGGCTTAAGGTATTTATATTTCGGAATATTTGCCAGAAGAAAAAGATGTAGATTAATGCTTCTTTAAAAGCTTAAAATCTCGTATGTTTAACTTTGAAAACTTAAGTGCATATCGAAAATTCCAAAATAAGCCTTGTATGCGTCAAACAGTTCGAAATTAACATAAAATTTAAATGCAAAAAGTTTTATCCATACTATTTAAAATATTGAAAATTTCATATTTAGTAACGATTCTAATGATCTTTTACGTTAATTAAATTTTTTGCTATGAATTTAACTTACCAGATACCATATTCTGAAAGGAATATCAAATATTAATGTTGATTTGCTTAGAAAATGTCATCGAAGAATAAATATATAAATGAAGTTGGTGTATCAAAATATCTGATTAATTCGGGTGAAACTCAACTATGATACCTAAAATTAAAACTAAATAATGCAAATTTTAAAATATATGAAATTTAACGTTTTACGTGCAGATCATAAAATCGCTTGATTTTTTAAAATTTCTAGCGAAAATTTCCTCTTTTTGATTTCTTTTCTTCCTTATTTGTTGTTAGTTTTTATTTTTAAAAATCTTGATTCCAATTTGAATTTTTGTAAGCACAAATTATATCATTGTAGGAAAAAAAAATTTTTATTGAATTTTTCGATCAAAAATAAATATTTTGTAAAATTTAACAAATTTTCTTATTGTTTTTGGTTAAATATTTATGTGTATATTTATGTGAAAATCATGGTCTATTTAAAAAATGTGAACGTCAGCAAGTAAAATAATTATATAAAAATTAATCATCACTTTCTCTCTTTTTTAAATATGCAATTCAATAATATAGTTTTTAAAAAAAATTCATATACGTATTCCATTTTAGCGGCGACAGAAAATGCAATATTTTGTGAAAAGGGACCCTCTGTTTGTCCAGTTATCGAAGAACTTTCAATTCCAGAAAGCGAAGAGGACATGAATTTAGCTTGCGCGTGAGTTACATTGATAAAATTCTGATATACTTTTAATTTCTGCACTTTTTCTTGTAAATTCTGATACTCTTTTCTGTCTTAGATTTAACAACTATTTAAAATACTACAATCAGTTAATATTTTAAGATTATTTTTTTTTAATAAATAATTTTCTTTCTATTGTTCGATATTTGAAGTTTTCATATAAGTAAAATATATTCAAGGATGTGGTTAATTTAATAAGTAATCAAGCACACAAAACTTATTCATTCCTCAGATTCAGTACTTTATTTATGTTCCTTAAGAAGCAAATAAATCTCGTTTTACATATTTTTCATGGTGGCAATTAAATACATTAAATCTGAAAGATTGAAAAGCGAATATCACAAGATTTAAAAGCGTTCTCAAGTCATAGGTCTGAAGTTCGATCCTCGAACTCCCTTCTGTGGGTCAATAAACTGAGTACCAAGCATGCCTGGAAACTAGATACTGGTCGTTTTGGCCTAGGCTGACCATATAATCGGGACCTATGCTTCGCACCCCAGGGCCTCTCAGAACAAGAAAACAGAGAGTGGCACTATAGGCCTTGGCCCACATGAAATGTCTTCAGTAGCTGAACAGTTAGCTTCAATAAATAACTTAATAAACGCAATAGATCATGGGTTCAATTCCAGAATCTTGAGTAAGTGCTTGTTTTGGATTTACACTTTAAGCTACAGACCTAGGTTAAATCGGCAATTCATATATAAAACTTGACCAAAGTGTGAAAAGAGAAGCAAAAATATAATTTGATTATATCTATTTGCTGTTCAGCATTTTTTAAATCACATCAAGTTTCTGATATTAAAAAATTAAACGTACCCTAATCTTAAAAAATGTAACATATACAGAGTTTTTATATAAAATTCACTGTAATTTATATATATCAATGCTATATTAATTAAAATATAATTATTTTTCTTATAGGAAAGGAATATCTTACTTCGACTGCTTAAAAAGATACTTTAGTATATGCCCTAACGAAGATGCAAATAAAATACAGACGTTCGATAGAATTTTGAATAAATTACATGTATTTTGTGATGAAGATAGTGATTTACATATAGGTTTGTCTGAATACGATATATTTTATTCAAATATTTATAAGATTATTGTGATATTTTCTTATTATGTAAAGCAGTTTGGAATCAAAATGACGAAAAGATTTAAAGACAATATAAGTCAAATAACATTTATAATATTTTTAATGTATTCCAGTTTTTTTTTATTATTTTAATAATAAAATTTTATTTCATCACATAAAATGAATGGAGAAATATTAGTTTTAGGTTAATTAAAAATTTTATGAATGATTAACTGTTTCTACATAGAATTTCTCTTAAGTAATTAATTTTTTACACAGTTAAATATTTTATTATAAACTATATAAATTTTGCGTAAAAATGTTATTATGTTTTTACTCTGTTTAAGGATTTTCAATTTATAAGAAGTTCTGACTTGTATACATAATAAATAAGAGAACGATATGGCTTTTTGGCATTCTCAAGTCCTGAATAATTAAATTACTTTTTTTACTCATAAATCTCTATTTTTTAAGCAGAATAAAAATAAAGGAATACTAAGTGCAGGTAAAAATTTCATTTGTTCTCCAATAATCATTACTTTTGTAGTAAATTACCTTGAAAGTATATTTATCATTGTAATATAACTGTTAGATACATTCGAAACATTTTACGGACTGTGTATGTGAATGGTTTCTATTGTGAAAACCCAATACAGTATAAAGAATATCATGACATAAGCAATCATGTTCACATCGATACTGGCAAGTGCATTATATTCCTGACCTTTATTCATCAATATTTAACTTCCTTCTTCAAAAATTTTAAATGAACAATTCATCTGTATTATAACGAACTATCCGATTAGCAGTCGAATTGAATTAATTCGTCTAATACAAATTTCGTGAAATGTTTTTCGAAAAAAATAAAAGATTGTATCAAATAAGATGCTGCAATATCTTATAGTAAAAACATGCAACTGAAAATCTTCAAATTCTATAAGTACAAAAGTTTCTCACATAACTTATTAGATGATACACATGAATATCTCTTAAATGAAATATTAGGTTGGGGAATAAGTTCGTAGCATTTTTACCAAATATTTTTTATTTAAACAAAAAACAATAATTATATCATTAAGTTAATCAATTATATATTCGTCATTACTGCTTACAACCTCTTCCCACCTCTCGACCAATTTGTTGATGCCGTTCCGCCAAAAGTCACCTAGTCTGGTGTCAAAGAATTTGTTGTTGAGCCAGTTTTTAAGGACCTCTTTGTTATCGAAGGTAACGCGTTTCATATAGTTCGACAAGGAGCGGAAAATATGGTAATCAGTCGGTGCAAGGTCCGGTGAATACGACGCATTCTGTAGAATCTCCCATTCGAGCTCTTGGAGTGCGGTTTTGATGACTTGTGCAACATGGGGCCTGGTGTTGTCATGAAGAAATATTGTTTGACCATATCGATCAGGTTTTTTCAGTTGAATAGCCTCATTCACGCGGTGTAGTTGGGCAATGTAGAGCTCCTTGTTGATTATGGTATTCTTTTGGAGCATTTCTTAGTGCACCAAGAGGTCCTTAAGAACTGTCTTAACAACCTTTTATACATTTTTTTATACCACATGAAATTTAGGAGATTATTTTGATAACTTTCGGTGAAAGAAAGATGAAGGTAAATTTCGTAAGTAATTTCAGCCCCTTCATTAACTTCTGTAAAATTAAAATCCTTTTTTTTATATCCGTTCATTAAATTTTAAAGATTGAATATTTTAAAAGTATGGAATCTTTGTTTTCTTCATGAGCTCCCTATAAGCAATGGAAGTTATAAACTAGGGGTGTATAAGAGTGTTTTGTTGACATCCGTAATATCACTATTAGTTCTGAAAATATTTCTGAGGTCCTTCATATTTAAGACATTTTTTGGCTCTAGAATTTGTTTCTTCACAGTAAGACATTATTTCTCAATGTTGATTTTTTCTGATGTATTCTTCTATAATTTATCTGTATTTGTGTCATTTAATTTTGATAAACGACCATAACTTTGTGTTTTTTTCTCATCAGTCAATATCCGATCAAATAAAGATTCTTGACAAATGATTTGAAAATAAATATAACATAGCATTCTAATTGTAGGTAAAAATAAGAAATACATTTAGTTAATAATGGGTACAGATGGTAAGAAACGTTTTTCAAACTAAAAAGTAGAAACTAAAAAGCTTAACATGTACGACGATATAGTCCAAGGAAAATATTGAAACATAAAAAGAACATCATGTCATAGAATAACTTAGATTTTCTTCCACAGTATAAACGTTAAAAATATTGTGTAAGATTTCACACTGCAAAAGAAAATACATGAGCAAACTATGTATAAATGACATAGATTTGCTTATAGTTTCACTTATTTTTTTTTTAAAAAAAAAAAAAAAAAAAAAAGAAATGATTCGTGAATGCGCAGGAATAAATGAAAAAATTAATAATATTTTCGATGGGAAATTAGGGAACCTTTTTGATTGAAACTTCCTCATTTGCGAGCTACTTATTGCAAATGAGAAAATTTTTAATGTACATTTAGTTTTGCTCTCTCTCTCTATTAACAAAAATTACTCACCAATTATGAAGAACGCCACTTTTTAATAAAATCATTGACTCGCTTATAGTGTCTCTTCATTTCCTTACTTTAAAAAATGAAACAACTCGATGGAACGAGCATGCTTAAAATAATTTCTAAAAATTATAAATTATGGTAATATAATGCAGCCATTTCACATTAGTTATAATCTATATTAGACTTCTTTATGAAAAAATTTAGATTTTTACGATTAATAGCGAATGTAATGAAAAAATTATTCATGAAAAGGTATCACTATTGGATTAAAAGCAGCGAATGGGAACACGATCAATCAAGCTTTTTTCGATGTTTAAAAAAATCAATAAATATCAGATTTTAAAAAAAGCCTCTACAATCCAATAGATTATCTGAAATGTTTGAAACTTGCCAAAAGTACATTCATTTAATAAAAACATTGTAAAACTGTAACATTAAATTATGATGTTTTTAACATAATTTCAATTTGAATTCTTTATAAAGAAAGTCAAAACGTTTAATAAATAATGTAGGAAATATTTGTAATAATGATTTTTCATGTTTAACGTAACATTATTTATTTTCTCCAACAAAAATACTATTTAATATTGTTAAAAATAATAGGCGTGCTTTACTTCATTTCATTTATTTAAACAAAAGACACTTATGCGTTTTATATATATATATATATAATGTTTGTTATATATATATATATATATAATGTTTGTTATATATATATATATATATATATATATATATATATAATATAACAAACATTATATATATATATATATATATACATATAATGTTTGTTATATTTATTAATTTCAGCACTTGCCCAACATGTAAGATGCATTAAAGATGTTGCATTAAATTTCAATGTTTCATGTTATAAATTATCTTTGAAAATACGGGATTTAGCTAATTTCAAGAATGTTGTTAAAGACGAGGACTACGTTACATTCGGATGTTTGTGAGTATTTTAGCATTTATAAAAATACTTTTTAAGATTTTTTATATAATCTTATCTACTATAAAGTAAGTATGTTGAAACAAAGCCATATTTTATCAAACAATAACATTAGTATAATAGTTGTAGAGCTATGTAAATATTTGTGTTTTAAATATTATAACACCCCTTTTATTTATCGACTTAAAATAAGATTAATATTTGTTGAATTATGTATTTAATGGATATTGATCTTAATTCTAAAGTATTTATGAGATTGTTTGCCTGAAGAATAGAAAGAGAAACCCTTATTTTTTTTCCATATATATCAATATAACATCTCAGAATCTGTATCTTACTATCTATATCAGTGTAAATGTCCTTGGAATGCCTGTATATAAAAATATCTAGTTATAAAATTGTGCACTTATGTAATTTAAAATCAGAAATTGTATAACTTACCGAGTCAGATTCTTATATATCTGTATATTTTATTACAGGGGCATTATTTTATTAAATTTTTATTCAGTCATAGTCAATTCCATTTTATGGCATCCATTTTATGCAGTTAGCATTTAAACATGTAGACTTAAGGCATTCAATTTTAATTACTGAATCAATTTTAACAAAATATTCTTGTAATTATTATGTTTAATAAATTGACCTTTTAACTATTCATGAAAAAAATAATGTTAATTTCAAAATAATTAACTTAATTAAGTGAAAATTTATGTGTTTGGTTTCAGGCGTCGCATGGCCGAGGTGTCTTGTATCTTGGTTAAAATTGGACAATCATGCGGCAATTCAGCCGAAGACAGTTTTCTGGATGCTGTAAAAGTCATCGAAGAAAGAGAAGAGTTTTGCCCAGGATTAGCATTTCAAGAAGCTGCAGATTTGATCCAAGGATTAGAAATAGAAGAAGATATTAAAATTCGGTTTCAAAAATTATTGGAAATAATTGAATAATGAATGAACCAAACTACAAGAGGAATTTTAATGTTTATAACTCATTAAATCTAAATTGAATTTTTTATTATTTTTCAAGATTTTTTTTTTTTAACTAGTGAGCGTTATCTCACTTTTTTGTATGACAAAAACTTGTGATCGCATTAAATCAAAGAGATTTATCAATATTAAGTTTTATGTAAGATGGTACATCACTACTTTATACCAATTCAGTAAAACGATTCCTGAGTACCTTTGGCATAGACAATGATCAGAAGAGGATGCAAGATCGCATGTCCTCCACGAGCACGAAACCTCATTTCGGTCGACTTCTAGTTGTGGGGGTGTTTGACAACACTTGTGTGCTGTTCATCCCTTTCGGGATTGACCAAACTCAAACATTCTATCTGTCACTAGATTTCTGCAATTCATTCCGTCATGTTGTACTCAGCTGTAACGGAAGTAGTGAATCATTACCTTAGTTGTGCCGTAAAATGTTCTGGTGATCATGTTGATGAATATTATCGCAAAAATAAATTAGTGGAACATATTGATGTCCTGCTCATTTTGTTTCGGGTTGTCATTGCCTCTACCGATAATTACTTTATTTGAAAGTGTTTTTCTACCAGAAAAAGTTTGACTTCTTTACAAAGCCCCTCTTGCAAACAGCACTTAATTACAATTCCTTCCTTCTTCATTCTAAGTTTTAATGAATTTTTTGTTCATCCGATATGCATTAATCGCTGGGGGAGCAGTTTTCTAATTTTGAAACAAAAGTGTAAATGAAGTAATGAATGCCTATCGGACATTCCACTTAGAATTTGCAAATTGTTCTTTGTCTAAGAGAACAATTTGCGAATGACGTCGTAAAGTACAAGCGAATTTAGAATGATGAGTAACGAAATGAATCTATAAAACATCATCCGGTATGAAATAGATTGAATCGTGCAATGGTTCGTGAGGTGGCCAAGCAATCCATCATTGATGTATGCAGAATAGGCCTTTTAATACATATCATGGTACGACGAGATAAGTCATGTTGGTCCCTCATCCTCTTCTGCATTCGGTCAATAAAGATCAGTATCACAGTCACTAGTTATCGTTCGAAATAATAAAAAATGTTTCAAAAGGATACTTTTCAACTTCTATGAGGACTATCCTTTTTTGGTCAAATTTAAAAATTTACTCGGAAGACGCTCGATTTCTTCTACGGCTCATGATTAAACAGCTAGGCAGTTAATGTAAAAATGAACAATTTACCTATTTTAAATCGGCAGTGTCTTCTTTTTTTAGATTTGCTCAGATGGTGCTCGATATCTTCTAGGAGTCATGGTTAAACAGCTAGACAGTTAATGCAAAAAAAGACGATTTTTACTTAATTTAAATCGGCAATATCTTCTTCTTTTAGATAGCTCTTACAAATGGTATTATGGTACCCATAGTGTCCGTATACTCTGAAATATTAATGATTTGCATGTCACTTCTCCGTAATAGTTCTTTTTTCATGTCGTCGTACTTTTTTCAGAGTGTTACATTCTGGATAGACAGCAACGTGTCCTTACATTGCAAACCAATTATTTCAGTTCAAGTGAAGAATTATTTTTCGATACAAGGGCTTTTTCTAAAAAGTCTACTTATATGAATAAATATAATACATATTTATTAAATTTTTAATTTATTTTCATATAAAAATATTCAGGGAATTGGTAAACAGTTCATGAGATATTCAAAATACAATAAGAAACAAGTTACAACAAATTTCCAAATAAACTTTAATATAATACAAAAACTTCGGAAACGCACTCTTATTCTAGTAACAAGAAAAAAAAAGAGAAATGTTAATCAATTTCTTACATAAAGTACTCACATCATGGAATGAGAAGAAATTAGATAGTATTTCAAAAATCAATTCGAGATGATCTTTATTTCTTATCCAGAAACGCTAGAAGCTTGCCACGAAGCTCTTCGTCCATTTCTACATTATGGGAAAGACTTCTTATGTTTTCTAAAGATAAGTTCTCACAGAAATCGAAACCTTTCTTGAGCTCATTAGCAACAGCAACAAAAGCTTTCTCTCCAGAGACTCCACAAGTTTCATCAACCTTCAGTATGATGCAAGCTACTTCAAATGCTTGACGCCTGGAAGAACACAAGTTGAAATTTAAATTATATCTCATGAGGATAAGAATTATAAAACTTTCAGTAAAATGTATCACTTTTTGGTAAGTTTTCATATGTAGGTATTCTAAATCCCCAATTTAAGAGAACAAAATTTGAAACTTTTCCTAGGAAATATTCGGATATTTAGAACATTTTCATGACTAGGTATCTAGAGAATGTCTGCATATCAAATAACAGTGACATGTACTTCGTAGAATAATATAAAATACTTCCATTGTATATAGCAATATTGGCAAAATCGTGATATCAGCTCCCTACAAATTTAAATATAATATTAAGTCAAGCAAAATTAATTTTTTTCTTTGAATATTTAAATTTTTTTTTTTAAATAAAGTCTTGATTTCTCAAACTTTGATTATTCCTCATATGCAAAAAGAGACCGTATAGAGTCAACGAGCAGAAATTAATCTATAAACTTTGTACCAGAATCAAAATTAAATACTAATTTTAGTTAATAATTCAGTTGCAGACATTTTTTGAGCTCGTAAGAAAACTAATAAGAATGTTTATTAAAGTTTTGAAATAACATTTCTATTGTAATAAGAAATCTATATGTACTCTGGTGTTCAGTTCAACAGAGTTTAATGCTTTGATCCCTATCTTCAAGTATGAATGTCTATTTTGAATAGGTATTCACTTTAAACTATTTAAGTTCCGATTGAGATTAAAAAAAAATGCTCTGAATTCTATATGGAATGTTTTAAATGCAATCTTCTGCCTTGAGGAAAAGGAATATGGAGAACTATGATTGTTATTGCAAGCCAAGAAATTTATGATTTCGGGTGGTGAGAATGATTAAGTCTATGAATGAAATTATACTATATTATAACTACTATCATTGAAATGTTTATATTTTTATGGGCAACATCACACAACTTGTCTTACATAAAATTAAAAAAATAAAGTTAGTTAGAATAGAATTATGATTTTCGTGGACAGATAATTTTTTGCGAATTCATAATTTAATTCAATTAAGTAATCAATGGATGCATTCTATATTAGATGAATGTTTCAGTTTAGAACAATAATTCGGTTTTATTTCAGTTCAAAACCAAAGTTATTAAAGAGTAATGATAACTTTGAAAAGTTAAAACCATATTTTTATCGAATTCTTCCCAATTTATGATTTTGATCATAATTTGGAAAGTTATGATCAAAATCATAAATTGAAGTTTCATTTCTCGAGTGATTGTTATGCACTTCTTACCGTTACAAACTAACGAATATGATGCTTGTATGACATATACATAACTACACGGGTCACACATTAATTACATGCATTCAAATTTCCATATTATCTAAGTTTTGTGCCTTATATTCATACCATGTTTTTTGTTTCAAATCTCATGTAACGTGGAATATAGAATTCGATTGGTTTTTTAAAGCAATTTCTCATCATAATGGTCTCGTTTAGTATACAAGAGTTAATTTGACAAGAATACCTTAAACAATTGCAAACATGCCTGAACGAAGTGGGAACTAGATATTTAAATATTGAAGTAGGAAAATATACATGAAATTCCTAAGCATTTGTTAAATAAACATCAAATAGATGAGTTAGGTAAAAATAAACATCAAATAGATGAGTCATACTCACGCTTTTAATTACACGCTGCCCTACACTGAAAATACAAAACAAAGTAGTTTCCAGAAAGTAATGATCTCAACAAACAAAGAGAAACATCAATGAACAATAAATTATCTGTATTTAGAAATGATACGCATAATACAGAGGGGGAGTAGGAATGGGTCAGTAGGTTGCAGGACCTACTGACTCATTCCTGATTACTGACCATTGTATGTATATCATATATATATATATATATATATATATATAATACACTCGTGTTTATAAATTGAGGATAATGCAAATTCAGGTAAAGAAAGAGACAGAAGCAAAACAAATGTGACTTATTTGTAAAGTCTATTTATTAAATAAACGGTAAAGAGCAAAAAAGATGCTATACGTTTGACATCATTAATAAAAATTGTGGTTTTTACTCCCTAGAGCAAATTTTAAAAAAAGAACCTATTTACAAAAACCAAAGTATTCCAGAATGACATCGTGATAGATGTGGCCTTCCATGATTACATTCTAAACATGCAGGTTATTCTAGAGACCAGAATAATTCCTCTCCAAACGAGCAATCTTGCACCACCGTAACGGTGTCATTCAATGGTGTTCTGTTGGTGGTAACGGGTATCTGGCCCTCTCCATATGAAAGTCCGGCGAGAATCAGACTGAAAGCTAAAATTGGACTTGTCGGAAAACATCACATAGGACCCTGTTGCGGTGTCCACGATGATTGCTCTTTCCTCCAATCTAACCGCAGGCGACAATGAGTTGCGGTAAGTGGAACACATCTGAGAGGTCTACCAGCTTATAGACCAATGTGCCCTAAGCGTCTGTACACGGTCTGCCTTGAAACTGTAGTACCGGTAGCTGAAAAGAGCTGACGAGAGACAGGCCTGATGTTGTGCTCCGTCTGTTAACTGCTAAATACCGGTCCTCATTCGGCGTGTAACCTATTCTGTAACGTCTACTCACTCATATTATCATCATCTTGGAACCTTTGCCAAAGCCTGGAAATGACACTGTGGGTGATTCCAAGTTCCTCGGATACTTCCAGCTGGGTACGTCCACATTCCAGGCGGCCGATAATTCTACCACGTGAAACATCATCCAAGTGCTTCCTTTGTGACATACCTATACGGTTATTGCACTGAAAGGCTTTTAAAGCGATTGTGAACAATTTTACTTCTTTGCAACCATTCCTTGGATACTCTTCTCTTACACTCTCGACATTGTGACGTACTATCGGCGCCATCCGATGGTTTCTTGTAATTTGCATATTATTCTTCAAGTTGTATGTGATAATTCTACATGGGAAATTTTTATTTTAGAGTCCATATTCCATGTGGTTCTGAATTATACTTAATTTAGAGACATGAGTGTAACTAAAATGAAACTGAAAGTAAGCTTACCTAAAGTCATTCCAAATAAGTTGTTACAGATTCAAAACATTAAAAGATTAAGTATTTATTACTTAATGTGAAAATGTTTAAAAAACTTGATTCTACTATTTCATAGATCATTATGACATTATACTCACAGGCATCCAATTTTGACATAATCTTCATACTCTAATTTATCCTTTTCTTCAATGTAAATAGGTAGTTCAAATGCAGATTTTCTGCATGTTTTATTGAAGTTCTGCAGTGTGTCCTTAATGCAACCAATGTGATTCACTAATCCTAGAAAATGTTATAAATTAGTGCAAATAAATTTGATTATCAGACAAATATATATAACAAAATCATTTTTTAGAAATGAATTTCGTGAATTCGTGCAATACGTGGAATGTGATATAAAAGAAGATTACATGAAATTTAAGTATGCAAGGGCTATTTTTCTCTAATTATGTAAAAATTCCAGTTATTGTCATTGTATTGCTCACGTTATTAATGTAAAAATATTCAGCCTCATAGCAATTGAATTTTTCTCTACCCATAAGTATAAACATTCGATGCCAGTTTACTAATTCTGTTCGGACACAAGCCACTTATTTAAAATATTGAAATAAACTAAGGAATAAAATTGTCTTATAGCTAAGTAGATTTACCAAACAGAACATATTGATGCTTAACAAATGCGTTAAGGGACTGAGATTATCAAAATAAATGAATTTTTAGTAATAGAGTTAAAAATCTACAGTGTTCTAAAATCTACAGTGTTCTAAAAGTGAAGAAAAATCTTGTATAATTTTTTATATTACTTGTTAAATTTTACTTAACGAGTTGCTGAGCTGAGAAAAGGAATTTTCTGACAGGGATAATTTATTTTTGATAAAATTTTATCGATTGTTAGAAAATGTGAAAACTATGTGAATACTATTACTGCAACATGTATTTTATCCTTGAGAATTCTTGTGGGTAAATCTCTCAGCAATCTGGATGCCTTCACAAGAAACAACAAATGACAACAAGAAATGTCACATTCGTCAAGATGCAAACAAGAATTCATTTTCATTGTCGGTATAAAAACTTAATATAAAGAGTACATCAATATCGAATGAACGTTATATGGAAATATCTTTATGAAGAGCAAATATTTCCATGAAATATTTTTTCGCATGCATTATTGAAGTTTAAAAATTTCTATTTTGAAGTTATCTTTGTAATAATTATGTCAAACAACAATCTTATCCTTAAACATCACAATGTAAATCTAAGCATATTAAAAAAATTTAAACTTCTATTTCATTAATTTTGTTTTTTTTATGTTAATAAAACTTAAGATTGCTTAACTTAAATAAATATTTTTCTTTAAAACTTAATTCGCTAAGTTCTACTAAATTCTGATTCTACACTAATTTATTCAGAGATTTCGACTTTAATGAGAAAAGTTTTTTAAGTATTTTTTTAAATGCTATTACTCACTGTAATGTTAAATACAGAATTCACACTTATATTTTGCAAATGTAAAAATGCAATATATTTAAAAATTTGACATCATAAACACCAAACTGCAGTGTCCTGTTTGGTTAGAAAGGTGTTCTTATTGTTGGAAGGTATTGAGTTTGAATCTTAAGTTAATCGAAGATTCTTTGTTTTCATTAAAGGGGAAACTAGGACACGTTAAATAGGTTGATGTCGGAATATCCTCCAATGGAAATGATACCACTGTGGGTTGCAGAGATTATATGTTTGGGTTTTTCTGTTTGGTACATGCTTTAAAATCATTAAACTCCACCATCAGGTATTTGTATCTAGCTAGTAGAGTTCAATTTAGGGATAGGTACAAGGAAGAACGCTAGTTTTTCTTACATTCATTAAAAGAATTTCTCTATGTTTTCAACTTCAAAAAATCTTGAAATCAGTTTTATTTTGATATATGTTAATTTATAGAAGACAATTCCATTATTCTTATACAATAATAAACTTATACATTATTTTATTTTTATATGGCAAAATTTTAAAATTTGACACATGGTGTATGCAATTTTTTAATGTAATTATAGTTGTTTAATAATAGAAAAATCCTCCTTTTTAAGCTAATTCCATTTTGATTAAAAATACAGGCATCAAAGTATTCTTCTTATTATATTGCTCCCATTACCAAAAATTAATAAAATTTCAAACGTGTTTTATAGACAATTATAAAACTAAAGTTATCTACAAGAGCCAAATTATAAAGTGATGTGTTTATTTTGCGATATCATTGCAAATAAAATTTATTTCATTTCTTTAAAAAGGGTAACAATGATATTTCAAAAAACTTTTTTTTACACATACTATACTATATATAATACATTTTTTTTTCAATATTTAAAAATTTTTTAACACTGTTATCTGTACAGCCCCAAAATTTATAAAGGCTAAGACTCGTGACAGATTTTTGTGTGATGCTTTTTTATTGACAGGCAAGGAATATTTTATGAAAGATTACTGTTTGAATTTGTGCGTATAACATAAATTATCACATCGATCCATTTTACATAAAACTTATTTGCTCAATTGAAGATAGGTGAGCTTAAAACTTAGAATATACTTTGAATTTTATAGAATTGATTTTTTTACCTAAAAATGTTATTTTATCATAAAATACAGCATTTATAAGTTAGTGATATTGATTGTTTATTTACTATCATCTTCTTGGATATTTTTATCATTAACGAAGTGTTATCTTGAATATATTTGAAAAGCAGCATTATTCAACACTTAACTCGAATATGTGCATATTTTTTAATGTTAACACTTCGAAATGTGCACTATGAAGAAAAATATTTTATAAAGAAGATTCCAAGGTAATTTTTTCTAGTTGATTAAGAAAACCGTAGTTTCAAATCATCATACACAAAAAGAATAACTTGTTATCAGAATTAACCTATAAATATATAAGTATCATTTGTGACTTTTACTTTTATCACACAATTGTGAAAACTAAATGTATGTGAAACTAAGTAAATTGGTTCCATAGAATTTAGACAAGTCGGTTGGCTTATACTTTAAATTGCCGCTCAATTTCTAGCCATTTTGGAGACATATTGTTAGTCATATTGATTTATTTCTGGTAAATCGTGTTTTCAGCACCCTCTTGTTTTTTCAAACGAAGTGTTTGAATTAGTTTTCTACGTTTACATGGTTCATTCCAAAATGAATATAGGTATGCGCTGAAGGGAAACGTTTTATTTAAATGTATAGCAAAATATTCGAAATTGAAAAAGTACATTCTATGAATACAATAAAATAGGAATCCTAAAAGTTTACCATTGTATATTTCACCATCTTTGTCGCATACGTTTTGCGTGGACGTAACCATAGCCCAATCTTCATTGGATCTTTCAGGATCATCGCGTGTAATACATAAGTCTGTATATTCAGCTTGACATGTAAGAAATTCAATTACCAACCTAAAATTGTATTTATTTATTTATATTATTCATAAAAAAGATAAAAAATAATTCTTTTGAATTGTAGGTATGTGGACACATAATTTTCATAATAGTCTCAAATGTTTCTTGTCAATGTGTTTTTTCAAATGTTTTGTAATAATTATTTATCACAGTCTCTTAAGCATACAAAAAATACTTTATTTATAGCTGTAAATTGATCCGAAAAATTATTTACGATTTTAATTTTGATCGTCTTTATATAATCATTGACTAAGTAAAAATCAGTATTTTTTGGAGCCTTATTATTTACTAATATATTTTATATCAAAATATTTTAAAAAGACACATAAAACGCAGCTTGCTAAACTGTAATATTTCCTATTTTACTGTCGAATTAATTATTTATTTAAAATAATTAATTGGACATATAGTTTCTTTATAATGGTCGTAAATAGATATCTTCTTGAACAAAGGTTTATATTTATTACTACAGTAGAATGATTGTGACTAAACTTTTTCTATGGAAGAGCTGTGTATGCTGCTAAAACAATTAAATACTTCACTTGGAAAATCTATAATCAAGGATATTAATATATAACCTTTCATATAACAGAACTCGTGACGCTAAAGTGCTTCTCAATAATAATTATAAGATAATTGACTGAATAATTATTATTGTTTACATTGAACGTTAACAAATTTTTAAAAATATGATTTCTAAAGGTCCTAGAAATTTCAGTTTCTATGCAGGAGTTGATTTCTAAAGGTCCTAGAAATTTCAATTTTTATGCAGGAGTTTTTTTCGATTATAAATCCTACATTACTGATTATTTATGAAGTAAATATTTTAGGAGTTGAAGTTTTAGAATATTCAAGGTATCTTTCTCATTTTTTGAATCATTTTACTTTATATATTTTTAACAAATTTCATGATAACAAAAAGAAACAACGTAATGAAATATAAATAAATTTTATGCAAATAGTTTTGTTTAGCAATATATTAATTTATCAATGTATTATTTATGATCATAAAATCAAACTAATTTGAGTTTATTACTAACTTCACACTAAATTCAATATACACATTCATATTGAATTTACACAGACAAATTTAACTTGCCACATTCTCAATCTTTCTATATATTTTATTTGCAGAGATTTAAAGAATTCTTAAAAATAGATTAATATATATATACATATATATATATACATATATATATACATATATATACATATATATATATATATATATATATATATATATATATATATATATATATATATATACTGTATGTATTGGGTTATGTAAAACGTCATAGCGCTTGTTTTATGCAAAAGATGCCAATAGATAGTTTCTGAAATGCTAAAAGCATCTGCTTTATTAGCTGTCACGTCAAAGATATCTGACAATTTAAATTTCATTTTAAAGCAATCTGTTGAGCAATTTCTTTGATTTTTGAAAATTTGACAAGGTGGTGAACATGGAATATTTAACTATTCGTTTTTGCCATATTTTACTGTTTTACTTTCATATGAATGGGAAGCACCAAATCAAGTTTATAGAAGATTGCATGAAATTTATGGCATGAATACTCTAAAAGAACATTAGTACTAAGGAGCCATGGTAGCTCAGTCGGGAGAACGTCATTCTCTTAACTCAAAGGAAGTGACTTCGATCATGGGACGGGCTAAATACCCCATTAGTTCATTAAGGGTGACTGCAGCATGTTAAATACGTCGATATCGCAAAGTCCCTCAAGTTCTCAACCGAAATATATACCTCTGTCAGTGGCGCAACAAGGTATACGGCTTTCTATTTGGTCTCTGCTTCGAAAATAGAAGATCCACCTCTGACTTCTAGTATTGCCATCTAGTGTCATCTGAATGAAGAGGAAATGAACTCTTCAGATAATGAACTTACGAAATCCTGAAGACATTGAAGATCAATAAAAAAAATCTTCACATGGATGTAAAGGAACTAAGTTATGTAAGAAAGCTCTTTGTTCGAATTCCCCATGAATTTAAGAAGTTAGTTTGACGGCATGAATAAAAATTTGAGATATGTTTGTGAAATGTGAAGAAAACGATTCTTTTTTTATATAAACTAATGATAATTGGTGATGAGAAGGCAATGGCTTAAAACAACAGGACGTACAAGTTTGTTCTCATTCTATGGGGGGATTGAAAAAGTTTGGTGGTTTTTGAGTAAAAAAAATGCTAGGAATGGAACAGTCGATTTGGATATGTATTGTAAATAAAAGCGCAGTTTGAACAAAGTTGTCATCGAGAATCTTCAGGAGATGGTTAATCGCAAAGGAATACTGTTCCAACAAGAAAATACAATATCAGGCATGTCTTTTGTGACATATGAAAAATTATTTTTCGCAAATAAAAGATACTTTCGCGAATAAGGAAAAAAAAAAAGCTCACCGAAGTAAACCAAAATTTACCTAACAAAAGATAACATATTTTATTGATTGATCGTTAACTTGTTTATAAATATATTATTTTGAAAAAGGTAAGGAAAAGAAGCGCATGACTATTCAACCCTATACTGCCATGAAGAAGCTTACTCGCAAAATTCATCCAGTTCACTTGGAGTCCCAGGAAAACCAGTAATTCTTCTATGTCTTTCAGTCACACATGCTCGTGATCCTTGTTCACAGATATCCTTCACATCAATAGCTGACAAAATTAAAATAGCAACATTTTATCTTTTAATCATGGTAATCATGTCGTAAAACATGCTTAATGAATACTCTGCTTACTTAGTTTTTAAATTAGCTCCTTTATCAAGATATTATTTATAATTTTAAATGAATGTAATCTGAGCACATTATTGGCTTCAATAAAATTTTCTTGCTTCTTTCAAAAATGAATTTTACAATAAAAACATGATTATTAAATTGTCATGAGTAATATACATATATTTTATAATTTAAGAACCAATTGTCATATTAAGTACAATTTGTAACGTTAAATTTATTATTAATGATAAGAAGTTGGCGCCTAACATATATTTTCATTACATATACACGATGTAAACAAACAATATATTTTATATATAATAAAAAGTAACACATGCACTATGTTAGAAAAAAAAATTATAATTTAGTATGTATTCAATAAGTAACCATTTCAAAATTTATATGTAAATTAAATTGTTAATTCATTCTTTATAAGAATATTGCTATATTCAAACAACCGAATGTTGTGGCCATAAAAACTCAAGTTTAACAAAAATTATAAATTTAAATTTTTTACAGAAAATGTTTACTTAATATCAGTAAAGTTATATAAATTATATTCTTGTGATAAATAAAGTTATATAAATTGTATTCTTGTAAAAATGTTTATCAAATATATATCATACCAAATTCGTATATTAGATTCAAAAGATTGTATAAAACAGATTATAAAACCTTGATATAGCATTATTTTAATGCCAAATTATTCACAAGAAAAGACAAATTTTTAAATTAATTTAATTTGCTATAGAAATTATAGTAAAATTTTAATAGATTATTAAAATGAATATAGCTAATAATTAATGTATAGTATAGCATGTAAAGTACAAAACCATATAAAATACAGTTATTATGAGAAAGGAATGATTTGTATTCTTACCATAGCAAGTAGCTGAAATTGAAACAATTGCAATCAAGTACCAGTTAATCATCATGCAAAATTTTTTAACTTTAGAGTTAAGAGAAGTCTAATGAAATTATTCTGTAGTTACTTAAGCTTGAAGGTCATGAAATTTTAGTTTTTTTATACTCCTTGAATGACCGGAAATCCTTTAGATTTTAATTGCTGAATTTCCTGTACGTCTTTTGAAAGTTCTAGTTCAAAGATTAATTTATACGAATAGAAAGTCATAGATAAGACACAGCAGTGATTCAAATTAACATAATTATAACAATTATTCAAAACGTGTAAGCCAATGGAAATTTGCAGAAGTGAAAAATAATTCAATGTACTTATTTATAATAATTATAGAGATGCTTTTTATTTTTTAAATATAATATTAAAAAGACTATTATTTTTTAAGGATCAGGTTGTCTTCTCTCTATGGTTGTTAAATTAGTTTTTATTTATAAAATAAGCTTATAGATTCAAATGATAAACAAATGTACTTCTAATTCATTCTAGAAATTGGAATGAATCTCTTTCATAAATAAGAGAAAGAATAGGATGTCTTCCAGAATTCAGAATAAGAACACATTTCTGCTGGAAATAAAAATTCCTCAGTTCACTTCCTTTCGTTTTTGAGTAACAACATACGACTTAATTTTTCTTCCATTATTTTGACTCAACTTTTGAGAAGAAAGCAATGAAATCTAGTTGGGAACAATATGTCAACGTATGGATTACTTATTTATAATGTTAGCATGTTTCTACAAGAATAAGATTGAGGATATTTATTTTATTAATTAACAATATTATTAAGTATAATTTCGTACAATTCTCTCTCTGCTTAACCATGCAATAATAAAGAATTTTCCAAATTTAATGCAATTGATGAATTTCATTAAATTCGTAGTTTTTGTAACCTATTCACATCAGATAAATATCGAGGGAAATTTTGCTATTATTCATGCATTTCCTTTTTAATGTTAATAACTAACCGATAACATTTGACAAAACTGAACTTTTCCTAAATTTTTCATACTACTTTATCTTTCTGAATTGATATTATAAGATATAATTTAAACCCTTATTTTATTTACAGATTTTTATGTTTGCATAGTAAGATACAGAATTTTAACGTAGAGATTTTTTTACTAATTATTAGTTTGGCTTGTTATCAGCAACTGAATATTAGCACTAACAACATCTGTAGAGTTATGAGACATTAGCTCTAGCTTGTGAACATTTTCAAACAGTAAGATACTCTAAAAATGTTCACATGAAAATCAACAAAAAGGAGAGATTATTTCATTATACAAAGACATTTTTTTATCGTAAATTATTAGATAACAGACTAATAGATTTACTTTTTTATGATGATCTATAAGCAGCTCATGAAAAAAAGATTAGGTTATTGAAAAATCTCATTTAACGACATAATTATATTCGAAATCTCAGTCACTAATTATATCTTTAAGGGAAAATGCTTAAGTTACTGGAAGTTAGAAACAAATTTATTATGTAATCATTGATATTGACATTGATCATTCATATCGTGATGATACGGTTCGGAGGCTCGCAGGCAAAGGATTATCAACAAATTAAATAAAAGTTACAATTTTTGTTTTATACTATTTTGTGGAACATTAAAAATAATTTTATACAGTGATAAGTAATAGAATTCAGTGTGAGTGCAATGTTTATTCATATATCAGGTATACAAATAGCGAATATCGCACTTGAAGTTTTAAAATGAAACTCTTTAAAAAACAATTATTTGAGTTATCTATGTAAACAAAGAAATTAAGTTATCAAAATTCTAAAAGAATCAATTGATTTTTGAACCCAGCCATGAAAACTTTGCTATTGTTACTCATATACTGAATTGTCATATTTCGAAGTTAGCTTTTCTGAATTTTGTCGAAAAGTTAATACTTGTCTAGTGACATTTTGAAATAAATATGCGTTATCACTAAAATAAATTATGCAGCTGTTTATGTTGCCCCATATGAAATGTGTATATAAAATTGCAAGAACATTAAGAAAAACTAGAATCCATAGAATATTAAGACTTGTAATATGTATATAGTTATAGTCTCTCTTTCTTTCTTAATTTTTATTGTAGTTTCATGCGTCTTAGAGGGCAAATTTTGAATAGATTTTAGAAATCAAAAAGGCTGTTTTTACTTTTTTACTCTAGGAAATTGACCTACCAATTTACAGAACCATTTTTGACATGCCTGATTATTTGATATGGTAATTTTAATTTATATTACTTCCAATCATTGACCAATAATATCAATTACGCGCGTACTTGATAGTAATATAAATTCAAAAGTATAAGGTAAGAGTAAATTATTTCCTAATTTAATATCTAGCCTTAATGTATTTAAAATCAAATTAAAACAATTCATCTCCGTTAGAAAATGATGAGTTGAATAAATTTCCTTAATTTAAAGGCATAACTACATATCCTGAAAATTACAGTACACAGAATAAATCTATTTTAATAAATCAATATATTTGATTACCATTATCAAGAATTTTCTTACGAAATAAAATGTTTTGTATGGTCCTTATAAAAAAATGTTTTGTATGGTTCATTTTCCATTAAGCACAAAACATAATAATGATTTATAGTAATATAAAATATTGCACTGAAGAATTTTCAAATGGCTCCCTTTTTGCCTTTTGTAAATTGTAGACTTATAACTTTTCGAACGCAGGCATCTACGAACACTCCGAACGCGCCCCTTTTTATCTTGCGCGACGGACGTGGCAGTTTCAAAACTTTCTAACTCAAGATTCATGATTAGTGAGTTGAAATTGCAGCTTCTGCTTGTACATGGTACCAGGAGCACCCGAGGGAAGAAGTCTGACTTTGCTCCGTTGCTCCAGACTTTAGCTGGGCAAAATGGAGTGGCCTTCACGCCTAAGGTGGCCCTACCAGGAGAATACTCTCCGGACGTACTTCACCCACTCCGCTCAGGAACACCCCCTCGTCGGCAGCTAGTGCACACTATGAGGCAGCCTGTAGGACTTGAGGGGGTAATTAGGCAGAGAGATGGCAAAAGAATATGTAGAAGAAATCCAGATTATTGCTCTGTTTTCCGAGCCGAACTTTTGGCAATTGAAGAGGCTCTAAGTTTCTTTGTTAAGGAGAAAATAGTTTCTGATATCTGGATCCTCAGTGATAGCCAAAGCTTCATACAACATCTGGCTCAGTGGGGGCGGCATGGTGACAGCACAACTAAAATAGTCCAACATCTCACTGATTTACAGGCCAAAACTATAGCCTTCCAGTGGGTACCATCCCACGTCAATGTGTATGGTAATGAGGTTGTGGACCAATTGGCCAAGGAGGGCAGCCTACAGAATACCGTTATTGGAGACTGCTTGTCAGCATCGGAGCTGACCTCTCGTGTAAGAATGGACATCAATTCTGTTTTTAGAGATGCCAAACCTGTTCATGAATGGTACCAAGGCAAATATCCTGGTTCCGCTTTGACGGGAGCGCACAAAAATGCGATCAAACGGCTCTGACGATACTGAGAAGCGGCCACCTGCTTGCTCAGAGACATGTTTCTGTTGTCAAGATTTACCCTCTCTGCCCCAAATGTCAAGAGGCACAGGTCTCTCCCTCTCATATTCTTCAGTGTGTCGGTTGTGAGAGGGGTGATGTGAAATTAAGTCCGGGGGTGGTTCTGGAGAGGCTGAAAACTCGTGGATTCATGGAGCTGGTGTGATGCTACTGTCACACCAGTTGAGATAAGGAACAACAACAGTAATATAAAATTTGAATTAATAACAAGCCCAGTCTTAAGGATTCAGATTAGCCTTTTCCATATTAGAATTTTTCTGACTTAATCAATTTCATATTTTAAAGTGTACATATTTCTCAAAATCAAAATTTACAAAAAATTTAAATATACTGCAAGCCGCTTAAATGGTGGTTAGAAGGTCAAATACTATACATGTGACATTTATATAATAAGAAGATTTTATGATATGAATTTGAATAACTGCAATGTTTTCATGCATAATTGGTGACGTAATGACTCCTACATAAATGTGTTTATAACTCTTATAAATGTGAACTCTGTCTTCAAAAGTTGTGGTGCATCGCGTATATAATCCAAGTATATGTATAAACCTTGGATATGTTCCCAGTACGTTTCTAACTCTATCAGGATTACGTTTAATCGTTTTGCAATATTGTTTTTATTAGCAGAAATTCCATGACAGGCTTTAAAATTGTCACATGGAACTCTGTGCTCGATCTCAGGCCCACTGAGTAAATTAATAAAATTTATTTCTAAAATTCAAAATCATTATCGATAACAAGGAAACAGATATGTTAACCCCATGGACAGTTGTACAATATGTAGCAGCATGCCAAATTACTTCCCACATCTAAAATTTTTCATTTTGACTTCTGCATACTGCTTTTCATTCATATTATAACATCTAAGGCCACCATAATGGCCGTTGCCAAGGGAACTTAAAACTTATTCTATTATAGTAATTTGAGTATATCTGGTGAAAAGATGACAAGAAGCCCAAATGTGTCGAAGAATTTAAAACAATAAGGTTTTTTGATGTTTATTCCGATTATATCTTTTGTATTTTGTGCGGTATTGTATTGTTTTACAATTTTGTTTGTCATTAAATTTTTTAAAATATAAGAGGTAGATTTATGCTTCAATTTTGTACTAGGATAAGTTATAATATAAAGGCAGATATTTTAATTGAATTCGTATTCAATGTATTTATGTTTTCATACTCTTCCGTTTTGAATACCTAAGAAATAAATGGTAAAATCTATAGATTCAAATGAAACATTTTTTTCTGAGTAAATGTAAAATTGTCATTATGCTATGCATTAAAAAGTTCAGTCCTTACTAGCTTAGTTTAGTTGGACTAACTTAGCTGAAGCTCCATTTCAAATTGTTTACCGGATAATTGCAACAAGAGTAAATATTATACTTTCCTGTATATAAATGTAGGCGCTATGTACATGAATGTACACATTATGGGATGCCTTCACTGATTTTAAAAGATATTTATAAATTAAAGGAATTTATACCCGCATTATTATAACAGAAATATATTTTAATATAATTATGGAAAATGCTTACTAAATTGTCATTCTACTATTTGTAACTCAAGTATTTATTGATATATATATTACACAAATTTTGAAATGAACTTCAGAATATCTGTGAAATTTAAATTTTGTGCAAAATTCCCATTTAATCTTTCAGTAAGTTCAGAACTGCTTTAATTCTTTTCACTAGTGATTCTTCCAAATCTAAGTTTTGAAGTAGTTCTTCAATTTTAAGCAAAAGTGGTCCTCCACAGAACTCGTAATCAGTTTTAAATTCATTCACGACATCTAGAGAAGCTTTTTCAGCAATAGCACCACATGAGTCACTAATATGTCCCACATTGCAAGCAATGTTTGTTGCATAACGTCTGAAATAAAAAAAAAAAATTAGTACATAAACAGATTGAAAAAATATGGGGAGTCGGGGAATTTTCTAAAAAATTACATTCCCCCACAAATACGAGTCTAGAGAAGATGAACTTATGAAGTATTTTCACGCAACATTTTTTCGTAAATATATGTCTAGAATTATATAATAAATTACAAACTAATGAAAATGTAAGGATGAAAAATTCTATGCCTAAAAATGTTATCTAAAACTTAAAACAAATTTAAAATACTTTAATTTGAATAATTGTTTTAGAGCTACGCTTTCCATTTATTTTTAACAAAGTTTTCTTTTCCAATGTTTAAATGAAATTAACTTGGAAATTGCTTGCAGTTTCATGAAATACATGAATATGTTCAAATTATTAAATTATCTAATATTATATGTGAACCATTTTAAAAGTTCCTTCTAATTTGAAAACATTAATTTGATCCTCTGTACCAAGACGATCAAACATTTCAATGCAAATTAAAATGTCGCACCTGTTGAAAATATCGCATAGAATCATTTACATAATTATCTGTTAACAATACAACAGGGAAAGCAAATAAAATGCTTTGAATATATAAAGCACTAATCCTTTTGGTGTATGAAAGCAGATACATTTTTTCTATGTACACATTAAAAATTATTTACATCATCAAGATGATGGTGATAATGCTCATTAGCAAGCAAAAGAATAATTTGAAAATTAATACATTTTTAGGACAATAATACAGGACATGAAGCTAATAAAAATAATATATATGTATATCGTAAAAATATTTTTTAGTAGTTTGATTACGAGAATGCCTTTGTGTGTTACTAAGTTCTACCCCTTTTCTAAAAGTGATTTGTCTCAAATCATGTAGTCGAAAACTCACTGTAGCAGTTTTTTTTATTTGAAGACAGGTAGGTGCATTTAGTAACTAGTGATGGAAAGAAATTGTATCAGTTGAGCAGCGAATCAATATCAAATGTTGTGTACGCTTGTGAAAGAGTGTTTTGGAGACTTTCGAAATGTTAAAGCATGCTTACAAAAGTGAAATGATATCGAGAATGCAAGCTTTTGAGTGGCATTGTCGTTTCAGAGAAGGCAGAAAAACTACCGAAGATGACAAGCGATGCGACTTCGTACGCCAATGAGGACATCAAAACGGTGTCTGCGGCAACGCGTTTCGAGCAGCTAGCAAACTATTTAGCACTTAGCAGAATCATTTGGGATATCAGAGATTAATGTCAACGAATAGTGAGTAAGGATTTTTGCATGTAAAGTATGTCAACACTTCGTTCCCCGCATGTTGAATGTAGATCAAAAGGGAATTGAAATGGAAATGCTATTTAAATTTCCTGTTGGATTAAATGGAGACATAAACTTGGGTGTTACAAAGGTACTTCTCTACTAGGCAAAACTCTTACTGGTGAGGATAAATGGTGTTTTTTGTGCGACCCACAAATCAAGAGATTATCGATAACATGGAAATACTCTCTACGCAAGAAGAAATTCCGTCAAGATCACTCTAAAGGGAAGGTCTTGTTAGAAGTATTCTTCGAGATCCAGGGCATTGTGCATCTGGACTTTATACCTAAAAGGACACACTGTGAACAAAGAACTCTGCGTCGAAATTCTGCATTGCTTGCGTGAGTCTATACAGACAACTCTACTGTTCCTCAATCCCTACTCGTCAATGACTTTCTTACGAAAAGAGAAACAATTGATTTTACTTTTTAACCACCTGATATCACGTTTTGTAATTTTTTCTTATTTTCTGCATTGGCAAGAAGCTTGTAGAGTTGTCAATTTCAATCTTCACATGAAGTTAAACGTTCATCGCAGACTTAATTAAAGGACGCAATCACAAATATATTCCAGGCATGCTTCAGTGAATTTTGAAGTGAAACCCTGACAAATGAGTCGTCGCACATGGGTCTTGATTCGAAGGAAGATGTATTTTTGCAATTTAATTCATAATATTTTTTACGTTATAGACTCAGTCTGAGAATTGAGAATTTTTGAATCCTACCTTAACCTTACCTTGTATGTGAGTGTGTGTGTGTGTGTATATATATATATATATTATATATATACACACACACACTCACATACAAGGTAAGGTTTCAATCTTCATATATATCTTCAATCTTAATATATATATATATATATATATATATATATATATATATATATATATATTATATATATATATATATATATATATATATTATATATATATATATATATATATATATATATATATATATATATATATATATATATATATATATATATATATATATATATATATATATATATATATATATGTGTGTATATATATATATATATATATATATTAATATATAATTATTAAGAAACGGTTAAAAATAGTAGCACTTTTTTAAACAATAATATAAACGTATTTTTAAAAGCTTTACAATATACAGTAACCTAATCCTTAGAAATGGTAGAAATCAGTATTCTTTCCTTCAAAAAACAATATAATCCTCTTTTTAAGAACTATAAAACATAGCCTTGTCCTAATCTTTTTGAACATCTTGAGCTTTTCAAGTAATTTTTTTATTATAGGTAATCCTGTTCTTTGTCAGTTCTTTTTCATAATATTATTTAATTCAGTAACAAATTTTTCATCTTCTTTTATATACGCTATTGTTTACTTCATCTTGATTTTCTAAATGAAAATATTTATGATTTGCTGCAAATAATTCTCTCAATTTTTTTCTTGCCACATTCCTTTAAAATCTTGAAAATGATGTGAAATAATATTTGATTATTAATATTCAAATAATTAAAATATTTATATATATTATTTTAACTGTGGTTATTAAAACAGAATTATTTAACCGGATAGGCAATAATTTTTGTTTGCTGTGATAAGACTTTTCAATGTTCAGTTATTATATTTTTAAATCATGTCTGGGCTTTCAGATGCTTTTTTTTGCGTTAACTAAACCTTTAACGTCTTTGAAAATATCAAGGGTGCAAAATTCAAGACAAATTTTAATTTTTGATAGTTTTATCATCTCTGAATCTTATCTTCTTATCTAATGAATCTGATTTTTGTTAACTTCATTATTTGTGTTAGATTTATTAAATTTTTACATCTATATTGTCGTTTAGCAATATAAATTAAAGTATGACAAATCAATTGAATTCGAGAAAAATTTATTTAAAAAGTTGTAGCGCTTTTTATTAATACCTCATTTATTGCAATCTTTTTATAGTTAATAGCTTTAGTAAATTATTGTTTTATTTTTAGTAAGTAAAAAAATTTTAACTGTATTTGTAATATATAGTGAATTTTACTGTGATTATTTTTTAAACACTAAAAGTCTTTAAAATATTAACAATAAAATTATAATCAAGAGAATTTGAATCAAGATATTTCACTTACATTGTATTAGCGCTGCATATATTAATGACAAAATTATACTTACAAACACCCCATTTTCAAATAGTCTTCATCTTCCATGGTATCCGCTGCCACAACCGACAAACCAACATCACCGGCATATAATCTGCATGAAGCATTGAAGTTCTTCAAAGAATCCTTAATGCAGTCAATATGTCCCACCAACCCTATGAGGAAATGGCATTAGTTAATACAATTCGTTGAGTTTTAAATTATATACTTTAAAAACATTTCTACAGGTGCATTTTGTGACGTAACACATTTTAGAGACAGACTCAAAAATTAAATTACTTCAATCATACCTGCTAATATATATATATATATATTTCTTTTCTAAATTTATGTAAAGTTTGGATGAGTCATATAGGAATAATTAATCATAGGAATTATTAATGATAAGAACGTTTTAATTTTTATAGTTGATTTTAACACAGTTATTTAAACAATTATTAAAACACAGTTGAATCATTACTTCGTTTGTTCAAATTTTGCATAAATCCACATCACTTGATAAATTAGTAAGAAATTCAAGCATGTACTCTTTATTATCCATAAAAATAAATAACTTCATATTAAAAATACTAATTTTTACCTTAATGAGAAAGTAGAACTAGATTTTTAATAAATTTTTATTTCATTTATGATTCGTCTACTTAAGAAGGCTAGAAGAAATGAAATATTATAAGGAATCGGAATTCAATTACTATAGAAGTATTAAATTATGATTTCTGTGTTTTTATTAGATTAAAACTTAGAAAAAGGAAAATACTTTTGTAGAAAATCAGGTAGAATTAAATATCTTTATAGTTTTGATCACCCCTATTGAACAAAATCAATAAAAATACTGATTTCCTCTTTCGATTGAAAATTAAGCATGTTTCTTTGAACATTAATTATGAAACAAGAAATAAATAGTAGTTATAATCAAATATTCTATTCAGAAATATCGATTAAATATTTTGTTATGAAACTAGAAGAAGAGAAAATTTAATATAAAGAAATTTCCTTTAAAATATACCCATTGTAATTCATTGACAAATGTTTCTTTACACTTCGATTCTCTTTGAGTGGATATCAAGAAAAAACATTCTTATTCCGTGAATTCTTATTTTCTAAAAAAAATTCTTGCTGGGAGATTTAAATTATAAAATAAATTGTTAAATTTTTGTGACGAAAATCTGCTACTGGAACAATGTGTATCAATATAGACGGAAAATCGAATCAAAACATATTACAGAAAAAGTAATACGAGGACAAGATATTTTTAGATAAATTATATCTGTGGATATTTTAAAAAAATCTAAATCCAAAATGGCTGACATTAGTGACAATTTCATGTTTTTAGTGTCTTTAGTATAAATATTCACTCTAGTCATTTTCCTTTTTGAATTCAACTTCCTTCAGTATGAAGTTAATAAGGGACAAAAATTACAACTTATGAGGTCCAATATAAAGGTCACAGTTTTCTTTACAAAATACTATCAATCGAATTTAGTGTTATTTGATTAATTTTTTTTTTTTAACTTCTGATGTTAAATAAACTTTTATTACTGTAGAAAAAAATTTTAAGTTTCAAAATTTGCTAGGAAAATTCCTATAACGCAGAATATGTAAGAACAATCCGAGAATGTGATCAATTTTCATAGTATTTGGTGTCACTGAGAATAAATAATATACTCCGAATTACTTCTTTTGAGACAAAATTTAACAATAAGCACTCACAATATTTAAAAATGTGAATCAAAATAGAGTTAACGTCATACCAAATCCATAAATTTAAGTAAAAAAATATATACGTATAAAAAATATAGTATATTGGAGAAGTTATAAAAACCTTTTATTCCATAAAAAAGTGTAAAAATCTCATTCGTTACTAAAAATCACAAGTGAGGAAAATGAATAATATATTAATCAAGTTATTCTTTTAGACAAAGTGTAATCTTTAGATTATATTTTATATTTACCTGATATATATGTATTCACTCGTGTTTATAAATTGAGGAGAATGCAAGTTCAGGCAAAGAAAGAGACAGAAGCAAAACAAATGCGACTTATTTGTAAAGTCTATTTATTAAACAAAAGGTAAAGAGTTACTAATGTTATATGTTTGACATCATTAATAAAAATTACAATTTTTAACTCTCTGGAGCCAATTTTAAAAAAGAACCTATTTACAAAAACAAATATAACATAGTCGGAATGATGGTTAATACATAGCATGCCCCCCAGACGATGAAATACAGGATTTAAAAATGCCTAGGCATGCTGAGTATCAAATTATCGATCTGATCTTGGGAAATACTACACCACTCATCAAACAATACTCTCCGAATTTCAGGTAGACATTTGGGAGGGGGTTGACGAGCTGCAATTCATCCTCCAAGTATGTTTCACACATGCTCTATTGGATTCAAGTCCGGTGAGTAAGCTAGCCAGTCCATACAAGAGATATTCACCGATTGAAGGCATTCGTCTACAATGTTTATACGGTGAGGATGGGTGTTGTCATCCATAAACAGAAATTCTGCACTCATGGCGCCACAAAACAAATGTATATGTTACCCCAGAATGACATACCGATAGATTTGGCCTGTCATGGTGACATTCTGAACATGTATGTTAATTCTGGAACCCAGAATAATTCCTCCCCAAACGAGAAATTCTGTGCCACAATAACAGTGTCTTTCAATGGTGTTCTCTTTGTGGTAATGCGTACCTATCCCTTTCCCAATGAAAGTCTGGTAAGAATCAGACTGAAAGCTAAATCTGGACTCATGGGAAAATATCACACAAGACCACTGTTGCGGTGTCCATAATTCAATTCTCTCAACTCCAGGTTAACCAGGCTAACCTGATAGTGAGTTGCGGTAAGTGGAACACATTTGACAAGCCTACGAGCATATAGACCAATGTGCCATAAGCATCTATACATGGTTTGGCTTGAAACTGTAGTACCAGTAGTTGAAGAAAGCTAACCAGACAGGTCTAATGGTGTGTTCCGTCTGTTTCATTTGGCAATAACTGCCAAATACCGGTTCTCATTCGGAATTGTAACTCTAGGGCGACCTGCTGCAACGACTACTCACAATACCATCTTCTTGGAACCGTTGCCAAAGACTGGAGATAACACTTTGGGCGATTCCATATTCCTTGGATACTTTTAGCTGGGTACATTTATACTTCAGATGCCTGATAATTCTACCACGTAAAACATCATCCAAATGCTTCCTTTGTGCCATAACTATGGAGTTGTTGAACTGAAAGACTTTTAAAGCACCTATGAACAATTTTACTTCTTTGCAACCATTCCCTATCTCTCTCTTACACTTTCGTCATAGTGACGTACATTCGGCGCCTTTTGGTGATTTCTTGTAATTTGCATATTATTTGTCAAGATGTGTGTGATAATTCTACATGTAAAATATTTATTTTAGAGTTCAATTTCGGTGTGATTCTGAATTTTCCTTAATTTATGAATAGTGAACATCTGTGAACTGACTACACATCAGTTCACAGAGGTTCACTATTCATGCGAGTAGCATTACCTACGCCATACCACCACAAACCCATTTATAGGGTAGACCACATTCGTACATCATCACAGAAGAAAGGACAGAGAAACACAGAGAGAATGAAATATATATTCATGCCCGAACTGAGACTCAAAACCGAGACTTATAGCATAGGAATCATGGGCACTTACCTCTCAACCATCGTTCGGTACCTTTTAAAACCAATTTTCTTTATTTGAAGACAAAATATCGGTTAGTTTCTTTGCTAAAATCCTTTGAGTCTTTTGCTTGGTCTCTGTAGTTTCTTTGCTAAAGTCTTTTGAGCTGGATAGTTTTCTACAGCGATAAGTTTTTTCAGATTTTTTTCTCCTTAATAAAGAATCATCCACATTTTCTTTTTGGAGCTTTTGATTTCCAGCCAAATTTTATTCTTTTTACAAAGCTTAGGTAGTAAATTTTTAGAAAAATGTATCCAATTTTTATATGCTTTATTGATAATATAACTTGAGCAACCTTTCTTCAAGAGCTTTCAAATTTTGTAGTAGGTTTGAAGATTTATCATCGGAGTCACATAATTTACTCCAGTTGATAAAAATAAATTGATAGCTTAAACATTTCATTTTAAAAATAAAGCTGGTATTGAAGTGATTAAAATTTACTGTAAATATTTATGTGCTGCTAATTACACTAGTTTTAAATCAACCTATAATTTGGATATATTGATTTTTGCAATTTTTTTCCTTTATTTACACTAATGTTTCTTAAAAAATTATATGTAATTTAATACATAAACTGAAACTGTAAAATAAACTTTAAAATGAAATGATGAGAAAATCTTAAAAATTTACCCTTGTAAATTTCACCATCCTTATTGCATACGTTTTCAGTGGCAGTGACCGCAACCCATCCCTCATTAACAATCCCGGGGTCATCCTCTTCATTGCACAGGTCCATAAATTTTGCAAGGCACGTAAAGTAATCGATTGCATTGCTGGAAAATGTATTCATTATTCTTTACGATCAAAGAATTTCAGAATCATTTTACTACTCAAAATATTTTCCATTCCCTCCATCTTGATATTGTTTTAACTAATGCCATCTTTTAAAGATTAAAACACAGGATTTACTAGCGTAAAAAAGAAATAAATCTAGAATAGGAAAATTAATAAATTGATATTTATGTGTACTTTTAAAATGAAAGTAAATTTGTTTAAACATAATAAAGTTATAAAACAATTTTGAAAAATATTGTTCAAAAAAAGAAATAAATAATACCTCTGAGGAGAATCGTATTTATTTTTATTATTTATTTATTTATGTGTACATACATAGAATTTTCTAATTTTGAAAACATAATTGTAAGTTGTGCAGTTTAATGACAAACCTTAATTCGCAAATATTTATTCATGGAATGGAAGATGCAAGCATGTATAGATCTGTGCCGACAAAGTAATTTGATTTTAATAATGCTACAAATAATTTAAACTCAAAAAGCCTACTTTTAATAATTAATAAATTTTCCACAAATGATTATAAAAGCCATAAAAATTTACTATAAAAATGGCATTACTTAAAAATTCCTCCTCTAGAATTATAGATTTAGTAGTGGAATTGTAGTTCTAGAATTTTCCTATGACGTTATGTTAATGTAAGATGAAATATACTCTCTAATAGTTGCATATACAGTGTCTCTCGAAATCTTAGCGGTTAATTTAGATCTATTAAATACGTAGGAAGTCCAACAGAGAACTTTTCATTCTTTAAATTTTCAATGAAAACCGGGTAATTCTACCCTGAACAGATTTCTCGTGTTTTTGTCACACGCTTGATGAAAGTGGAAGTGTAGTCCCTTGCTAGATAATGGCCATAAAAAACAACAGTAAAAAAGCAAAACTGACAAAATAACACTGATTATACCGTTGAATTTTTATTTTCGTTTGAATAATTTCTGCAAGTGATCAAAACCAACATTTCAGGGAAATATTTTAACGGACGAAACATTGTGTTCGACATCATTAATACAAAAATCAAGTGTTGATTTCATTGTCTTCAAACACAAGCACAGCCATCATCAAAAGTTTGATTGAATGTTTTTGCCAATAGTTATTAATCAAGATAAAATTTGAACTTTGATGACCATCGTATTCACGTTTGGAAACTTTGTGACAAGTGTTTTAATGTTTTTCTTCATATTGAGCAAAGTATTGACTTACTTGTTTGAATATTGATATAAACAGCCATCTTTTATGACCTTTTATCAACTTTGGAATGATTCAACAGGATAATTAACATATTCATACGATAGAAACAACCTTCATTTTATCAGAACGAAATCAGTATCTAACAAATCAGTAAGAATATTTCAGTAACGTCAACCGCAATTTCATGCATTTACTTTTAATTTTATAGAGAGTTGATAGCACAATATAGAACGTACGACTGTATTTTAGGTGCTTAAGGAATCTACAGCCTTATTGATTGCTTAGATCTTCCAAAGCTAAATATGATTTAGAACAAAAATTTGTAATATATACCAACATTTCTGTAAGTTTTTTTGAGTGCAGCTACTTAGAAGATAACGTGATAATGTTTCAGGAACACCATTTCATTTGTAAATTTTTCAAATATTGTTCTATTGAGACATGAGTTTAATAAATTATGTCTCAAAAGAATTCCTCCCCCATTTTTACTAGCATTAACATGCTAGAAAAATAAAGGAATTGTTACTTAACTGCTACGATTTTTTTTGTTTGAATTTCAATGTTAAATGAAGTACATTTGCAATGAAATTTAATTTCATATAATTTTTAAATATTAAGGAAAAATTTTATTCAATAACTCAAAAAACAATTTTTTATTAAAATAATCTAAAAATGAGGCAGTACTTGTGCAAATAAATGCAGTATCAAAGTTTGCTATAAAGATTATATTCAAATCATGATCTGGATTTAAATGTTTTTAAAAAAAATAATAGATTGTATGGGTAGGAATTAATTTGTTAGAAATTTCTGCATTTGTAGCATCTGAAACTGTTCTAGAAACTAAATTATTTCTTTCGATTTTTTATCGGAAAAGTTCATATGTTACATTATTTAGAAACTGTTACTTCCTTAGTTGAGGTTTATACATGTAAAAGTAAATTGTATATGAGCTTTATGTTTCTGAGATAATTTTTACAATACAATGGTTAATTATATGCCGGTTAAATCAATTGAAATTGTGATTCCTTTCTAATATTTAAAAAAATATTTTATAACATCAAAATATTTTCAACACATGTTTATTGAAAACCTAAAGATTTTGTACTAAACTTTCTACTTATATACATACATACAGACATACATACATACATATATATAATTTAGACAAACTCTTTTATTAGCGAGTATCGGAATCAACCTCTTTTAGGATATTTTCGCTGAATACTGCTTAATTAATTATTAATTATTATTTTCTGGAAACTTCAACTTGAATATACTTCGTTAGTCACTTAAAACCACATTTTCAATCATGGATAAAGATTTCACATTATCGTTATTCATTATATATCATTTGTTAAAAAACATTTATTATCGTTGGAACCCAGGAGGTTCACTAGATTCAAGCCGCTCCTCATTAATTTAGCAAAGTGAAGCTACAACTTCTTTACAATATCACCTTTTTAAAAAAATGTCTTTTATATGAATACGGCACGTTTTATGCACATTTTCCAGTCATTAGGAAGAACTTCATAAATCCGCACCAAATCAATAAAGTAAATGCCGCGCATTTAATGAGTTCTGAGAGATTGAAATCTGGACTTAGACATTCATTATTCTTTAATCCTCAACTTCTTCTTAATTAAGGTTGCATGTGCAACGAACTCATTGTCAGGAACAGGAATGTAGATGGACAAAACATTATCCTTTCAGTTCCCATTCAGCAAATCATTAAAATACTCATTTCTTCGGTTGAGAACTTCCCCCTAGCATTCAAAATTACATTGTTTTTGTCTCTACAGGTAGTAATTCTATGTTTGAACTCCTTACGACTGAGATTTATTCATTGAAAGAACCTCTTCTTTCCTTTCATCCATATCTTTGAAATGATCTTCGAAAAAGTCTCTTTTTTACCCCTTTAACCTTTTTGCCTCATTCCTTTCTTTCCTGTAGCCTTCAACTAATCTTCTTGCATGTCTTTTTTGCAACATGTTTTTTACATGCAGTCCTTTTTGCCTAAGCTGCTAACATACACTATTGGTTAAATCAGTCATTGGAATTAATTCCTTCCGTTGCGTTCAGTATATCACCAGATTCATTTATGATGGTATCCTTTAACGTGTTCCACGATGTCCATTTCAGCTAGTTTTGTTAAGTGAAGTGTTTCACCTAAGTTTTACTGGAGAATTTTTCCTTCATGGCCTCATTTTGCAGTTTTTCACAGGCACATCTAAAGGAAAAGAGTTTAAGAGTTTAAGTTTTTTACATCTAAAGGAAAAGAGTTTAAGTCTCTTTTCCTTTAGATTGCGAGCATTTGAAATTTTCGATTTTAGCTTGGCTATAACAAGGGAAAGATCGAAATCGAAGTTTGATCTTTGAAAGGTCTTCTATGTCGGATTTATATCGAGAGTCAATAAGTACAGGATCTATTTGATTTCGTGCCTCTTCGTCAGGAGAACTCTAAATTTCCCTGTGAATCTTTTTGTGCTCGAATAAAATCCGAGATATGGTGATATCATTTTCAGTAGCAAAGTAAATTAGGTGCTGTCTATTTTCATTAGATCTATCGTTTAAAATATGTTTTACAATCATTGACACAAATTCATCCTACTTTCCTGTTTTTTATTTTATTTTTTTATTTTTTTTTTCCAAGTCACCAAAAATGATCTTAACATCATGTCTCCTATTCCTCATACTCAAAAGAAATCCAGTTTTAAAAGTGTGTTTTCTTTTTCACAACTATAATAAAATGTATGATTTTTTTTTATCGATGATGTCTTCACTTATCCATCTCAATTCCTGCATGTCTAGTAGGTTGATACTATACTTATCGAATTTTTCAATTAAATTTAAGTCCTTTACTTTAGTACTCAGTATGAACATTTTATATGCCATCACGAAAAGTCCTAAGTCCTGTTCCACGTCAATATTCTTTAGGTAGAATAGTATACCTCTCTTTGTATTTCGTAATAAGAGATTTTTTTACTGGATAAAAGCGTTAACACTATGCCTAACTCCCCAGCTTGTAGGACCAGTTTCCTAATATATTCTCTAGACGCAGGGTACCTGGTTACATTCCTTGACATTGGTTACTTCTTTTAATTTCCTCTTATGACATGCATAGCTACATTGGGACTAATCTTTCATACCAGGTCACCTCACTGGTGAAACTTTTGTGCTTACTCCTCCTTTTTACAAATACTTTCACTTTGCATTTATTGTATTTAATAAATTACATTCAGTGATTTTGATAATATGAACTCACAAAAATACTGTAGAAATTGTAAAAATAGTTTTATAAAAACTTCATAGCTCTTAAAATATTATTAATTGATATCTTATGAAATTAGAAGAGAAAACTATGTGTTATATAGGCTTTGCTTCTTTACTTCTGGCTACTTAAAATGTAACATGTAAATCTTATAAATTTTACATCATACGCTTACGGTGATGAGTTAGGAAAATGCCTAAAATTTTAGGCCATATGTAAAATTCGAGCAACTTTAATGCCACCGGCAAGCATTACAGAGGGAGGAGAGATTACTTATTTGATAAAAAGAGCGCAAACTGCTTAACTATATCTTGAAGAGAACATTTAGCGTCTTTAGACAAAGATTTTCTTTTCGATTGCTGAATAATAGTTGCCTTAAGGATTGTGGATTATCCTTCAAAGAAAAGGGTATTGGACGAAATCAATGAATATCATACACATCTGTAATTGTTAGATGCAGGAAGGAATATCAGAACGACACGTTCGATCGTACCCACCTCGATACTTCGATGCAAAATTGTACGTGAAAGTGAAAAATCATTAAATCAATTAGACATGTCATTTAGCATGAAATGTTTAAAAATTAAAGAAAAAAAGAGAGTAAAAATGGTATATATATATATATAGGACTGCTTAAGATAATAAAGAGAAGAATATATATATATATATATATATATATATATATATATATATATATATATATATATATATATATATATATATATATATATATAATCGCATATGGGTATGAAGTAAGGAATGATGTTTGGTGTTTTAATGTCAGTATGGTGTTTACCAGTACATAGATATCAAAAAATAAAACCTCTAATACATTAGACATTAGTTTCAAACAATAATGTTCATATAATGTAACATTCATATAATATAAGTGCACTGACATATAAATAACCACTAAAAATGTCTTTTATGCGAGGAGCATCCTCACCAATATATCACATTCAATTCACGAACATATGGTAAAATAATACATTATATGGAAACATTTGCAATCGATTTTAGGTAATTACATAGTTGTGCCATAAGATCTGATACAATTATAAATGTATTAAAAAATACAACTTCGAAATCAAATTCGAAACTTAATGTTCTTAAACTGTAATTTAACATATTGCGCATTTTACTCTAAGTGATCTCCTTTCGAATTTACACAGACCTTAAGTCTCTTTGGCCAATCATCTGTCGAGGCAAGAGCTGCTTCCATTGGAACTTCCATCACTGCTTTCTTTAAAGAATGTTGAGGACTTTTCAAACTGGGTTGTCGTTTTTGGTACATTTTTGCCTCTACACTGACCACAGTTTATAGTCGAGAGGATTCAAATTTGAACTGCTGCTAAGCCAATCTTTGGCTTCTATGAAGTCTGGTATATTATCTTTCAACCACCACTGGATCCTTTTTCCCTTATGAGTAGGTGTTGAAAAGTACAATCGTGTCCATTGAAAAGATCGTGTTTAGAGGCTTCACTACTGGATGTAAGATTGTGTCTTGATAAATTGTTGCCTTGGTTTTCAGTCCTTTCTAACAAAAAGTACTCTGTGATTCTTTCATAACTGACACCTGACCCTTACCAAACCATTATGGAAGCAAGATAATATGTTCTCTATACGCCTTTTTTCTTATATTTAGTATCTTAAGAAGTCCTTGCGTATACGCGAAAATTCTGGTAGTTGAAAGATTCTTTAACATTAAAAATTTTCTTGTCAGAAAATAGAATTCTTCTGTTGCCATTTTGAACGTGCCGTAGCAAAAGTACTTTTGCTTTAAGGTATCATTAGCGCTTTAATTTAGTTGTAAGAAAATGACCAGTTATTTTTCAATAATCTCTTAATCTAAGGTCTTCGTTAATTATGCGACACATTATTCTTTTTGACACTTTCATTTATTTAGCAAGATGTGTTTCCTTTCGTCAAGGATTTCGGTGAATTCTTTCTCCAACTGCTTTCACCAGAGCTAGTGTTCTTACCGAACTTGACCATCCACTTCTAGTACGGTCTTCATAGCTGTATGTCTCAGAAAATCTCTTAATTGTTCGATAAATAAATAACCTGTTAATTTCTAAATGTGTAAGAGCCTTAAAAATTTCAGAAGGCATCTTCTATTTTCAATGCAACGATATAACAGTTGCTCGCTTCTCTTTGATGTTCATTCTACTTAAAATTCTGCCAGTTTTATAATAAAATAATTGAAACACTTTGAAATGCTTTCAAACAACTTTGCATGTGATCTCTAACGATGAAATGAAAATATTATTTTTATTGTCTGCTGCGTTTTTATGACAGCAAACGATCTCAAACTTTTGTATCAGAACATATGGCACCACTAGTATTTTCATATTATTTTTGTGCTTGCACATAGAAAATTTTAATTTTTTTTTTTTTTTTTTTTTTTTTTTAGAACTAATTGTGTTTTCGATCTTTCAATATATTATACTTATAAACTGTTTTCAGTTGCTCAAAATGCTTGTTCATTTATTGTTGATTTTTTTCATTGTAAAATGTATATTTTTCCCTATAAAGTTCCAATAAGAGGAGACAGAAAATTTTATTTTTAAAACTCATTTAACAATGTATATGATTTGAATGCATTTAATATAGCACCAATCCATTTACCAATTTTAGTTGCTAGAAATTAGGGAAATTCAACTGAAATTACTCAATATATCGTTTGTAAATAATTTCAAAATTTCAAAATCTTAATCGTTCAAAATAACCAAGAGACACATTTTGTTCTTTTAACTATAACCCTATCGTAAAAAGAGTTAGTAGAGTAATTGTCAGCAATAAAAAAACTTACGTGCATGTCTCATCCAATTCTTCTTGGTTTCCAGGAAAAGTAGGATTGGATGGTCTGGCAAGCTTACATCCTGATATTCCTTTCTCGCATATTGCCTTCATAATAAAGGCTAGTGAAAAATTAATTTAATTTACTCACAACAGATTTTTGATAGACCAATTAGTGAAGGAAATTCATGAATTAAGCAGATTGTTTTTAAGTTAACTCATTCAAAAAAAATTCCTTAGATATCATAATAAAAAACAAATTATTTTGAAATTCAATAAAAATTTGTTTTTAAAAAATATAATTTATGCTTAAATAATAAGCATTGTACTTTTAAAATAAAATGTACCAATATTTTTAATTGACTAACGTATTAATATTGACACAATGAAATCGTGCCTTAATTCAAAATTGATAATATGACTGTCATAATATTTTGTACAATGTTTTATAACTTATGACCATTTGATAAGTAAAATAGAAAATAAAATACACACTGCAAAAACAAAAAATTAATTTTTGTATTGTTGTAAAATGGATAAGAAATAGTGCATTTTTCTTTCGTTTCAATTGGTTTCTAGTAATAGCAACAATCTCCTTAATTCATATTTCATCGCAAATAAAAAATCATACATTCAAAACTAATCAAGATATTAAGGGAAAATATATTTATTTCCAATTTTAACAGAGCTTTGGCACATTTATTCACAGCATATATGTGTGAATTTTATTTAAAAAACATTTCAAGACATAATTTTTATTTTAATTGCATTTGATTTCCTCAACAGCAAGTTAAAGTAAAAACTTTATTGTACGCATAATATAAATGGAAGATTTTTTTTTTTTTTTTTGTAATATCTTTAGATGTTCAATATTTCATAGATTATGGTTTTTATGTCATGATCCCATTTATGTTATAAGTGTTTTGTAATAAAATAAATTGCATGCAAGAGCTATCAATTTATTATTTTAAAGTATGGTTTTAACTTTAATATAGACATTGATGAGTAAATTTACTGGTGTGCAAAATCAAGTGGCAGTTGGTTTTTTACCTACAGAGAAACCATCTCTTATATAAATCTTCTAGAAATTACCTAAAAAACATGGAATTGAGAAATGAGAGACAGCATTTTGTATTTAAATGATGAGAAAATTGCAGGTGCACAAAAAGAAATGGAACTTAAGTATATAAACAAATTAAAAATGCTTCATGGAATTTATAGTACCGTTACATGTAATTGTCTATCCAAGGGTAAGTACAACAACTGATGATACCTAGCATGGAATATGCTTTCCTTTTATTCCAATAAGTGCTTCGCAGTGTCTCTCCCTATTCAGCACCCAATTGTCTAACAGTTCTTGAGATAAGAGGGTCCATTCCTCAATCATCATCTGTTTCACCCGAACGATGTTCTCTAGAGGGGGTAATCATGCATGCTGTGTCTCCCTAAATATCTCATCCACATTCTAGGGAATTTGCATTTAGGGAGTACAGTGATCAATTCATTGGAAAGATATCTTCCGTTTCTCCAAGCTGTTGGAAAGCAGAAGTCTGAGGTCGTCACGCATTGCCATCCATAAAAATGAATTTACTCTAGTGGCAACTCGGAACAGATGCACATATCGCAGAATCACCAGCTTAAAACATATTTCTGGATACAGAACAACTGCCGAAAACATGAAACTCAATCCACCCATTTAGAATAATGCCTTTCCAACAACAATTCTTAATATCATAATTACTGATGTTACTGAATCTCTCTCCAAACCAACTGGCGCTGAGAATTGCTCGTGGTACTAAAATGACTCTCATCCGTACTGAGAACATGATTCCTTTGATGAGATTTCCGGTTTTTACTCTCCTTGTGCCATTTTAAGCGGTTGCGCTGTGGGACAACTTTCAAACGGACGGAGCATTCAGGGCAGCCGGAGGAAGGGCCATCTTTGTGAAGGCATCTAAACAAAACATAATATTGTTTTCATCCTGGAGATGACACCACCAACCTTTCTAATAGTTGTATTGATTGTTTATAAGGCTTTCCACTCGGGCAAAATGATACTTTTGTTGGTTTTGTGACTTGCTACACTGATCACACTCAAGCTTTCCCCTCCTCAAGCTTTCCTATCCTTTTTCCAAGTATGATGTCGTCCATGTGATTTCTTCGTACAATCACGAAAAAACTCATTTGCACTTGCAGTGGATATCTTTTATTGCATCTCCGCTCCACTGTGCTGAAGTGCAAGTGCTAATAGCACACATTCTGTGTACGCTCACGACACCTGTGACATTTAGTTCCTAAAATTTGCAAATACCTGACCTTTCTACTGAATTGCATGTTCATCGTACTAATCGCAAAAAACCCTTTTATCAGTAGCTCCATGGCTCTCATCATGAAATTCACAATGTTGCTTGAATTTTGCACAAAAATGCAAGATTTTTCAAATATTTATGTTTCAAGAAATGCATTAATTTCTTTGCATCTTAGCATCAATTCAATATATTAAATCTTTGCAAAAAATGAATGAATATATACGATGCAAAATATATGTGATGCAAATATATATGCATATGCAAATATATTTGCATATGTATAATATATATATGCAATGCAAATTTTTGGAATTTAAAACAAGTTCCTTTTTTAAAATAAGAAGTGATTGATTTATTGCCTTGTCACGTCTGAAACGCTATATTTTATTTTTTTAATTTTCTTCTCCTGCTTACAAAAAGGTTCGTCTTGTTTTGGCTAGTAAATGCCTCTGAAAAATAACCACATTGTGTGAATGGTATTTCAAAATAGAGCATATCTTTAAATTATATATTTGCATTTGTGATTTCAAGATTATCAGTGCTTAAAAACTCTTACCTTGGTGTAATTTATTAACTTAATTCACACATTTTTTAGCAATAAGATAAACATTAAATATTATATGCTGTATGATGAAACTGAATACAACACAATAAAGTATTATTATATTCTATAAATTTATTCTATACATAGTATTTTCTATTTTATAAACAACAAATATAACATAAAATTACATAGTATATAATATATAAAATACTATATAACGTTTTGACAGAATTCAAATGACATCATAAAAATATAAAATTTAAAAGAATTAAAACTATTTTAAGCTAAATTTGTTAAAAATTTCTTAAATCCTTTCTAATAATTTGCGAGTATTAATGTTTTGCTGATTCTATTCTGTTTCTTTGTAATATTATTCGAAAAATCAAAATTATTAAAACATGTTTAATATTAATACTTTTCAATGAAGTAAGATTTGATTTCAGTGAAAATAAAAATATAATAAAATTATGTTTGAGAATAATATTATCTATATCAAAAATAGTTTCATAAATATGATTTAAATTTCATTACAGTCATGTATACAAAATTTCGAATAAACTTAAATTTAATTATAAATTATTCGTTTTTCATAAAGGTGTGTCATGATTTGCTATTTAAATATTAAGTTTTACTCATGTATATATTTAAGTTATATTCAGTTATTAATAAAAAACGCATATTCAAGTAGTGCCATTTTCATGATTTTTGAAAAATAGGAAATAGTTGTTTATTAAATAACAACAAATTAGATGTATTTTTAATTATAAAATTATTTTATTTTATTTTATAACTTACATGAGATCTCAATTTTTGAAATAATTTGTTTTTTTATTATTACTTCACTTGTATAACAATAACTTATACGTTTATGTACCTTGAAAATTTTATTTGATTACTCTACACAAAATACTTAATGCATAGATTATGTATGATCGAACAATTCAGAAAATAAGATTTATTTTACAATATTTATATAAATAAAATTATTATCAAAATATCAAATCAAAATCAAATTAACAATATCAAATGAGAATTATATCAAAAGTTTACATTATTAATTTAAATGTATAATTTAAACAGTAACTGATTTTGATATAAATGATGACAAATAAGTAATATAAAAGGGAAATTATATTAACATGAAAAGATACTTCAAATGATATTTTATCATTTAAAAGTAATTTTTAATATAAAAAATTTCAAAAATGTGTTTTCTCTCTTACCATAACTAGTTGTTATAATTAGGAAAAATACTGTCAAGTACGCGTTAGTCTTCATTATTCAAACTCTTACTATCTTTACAAATAAAAGCTTCAGAAGTAATTATATTACGTTTAATTAGGTTAGGCAGGCCTTTATTTGTGAACTTTTATTTACATCTTTAAAAGTCAAGACCGGAAATCCTTTCAGCTTTAAGGATTGCCAAATTTCCTTTACGTCTTCAATAAATCATCAGCTGAGATCTTGTTTTATACGTTGGAAATAATCCCAGTACTTTATCCGTGACATTTTATTTAAGTAAAAAGATATAAATAAAATACTATAGATTTTTGAAATAATAAAAAATGCAGGATTCAATAATCGTATAAAAATTAATAATAACTACAAAATGTAAAAGGATGCGAATATGTGGTAAATGTTTTAGAAATTGGAATCATGAATCAAAGCCGATAAGGAACCATAGCAATGTATGATATTTCGTTGTAATGGTGCAGTGTTATGAATTTCCAACTTATCGAAACTTAAAGTTATTTTTCAATGACATGCTTACATTCAGTCAAGATATCTATAATAAATGCCCACACAAAATGACTTCAGCTGATAATAAGTCATCCAAAGTGTTTTACCTTATTGTATTTTACTATATATATACTTTACACAAAAAGTTAATGCCTTTTGATGATACAATACCTGGACAGCTTACGAAAATAATTATTTAAAAAAATCTAAAGATCCTGTTAATAATAATAAAAAAAGTTTATCTGTATTAAAAACTCTTTCTATAGTAATCTCTCCAATAAGACGGTACTCTTATTATTTTCCTGTATAACACATAACACGTGTTTTTCTTTATATAGCTCGTTGATTTCCCACTTTATATTTCTGTACCTCAAATTTCATAATAATTCGTACAGTTCACAATAAATTTCGCGTACGTTTTCACATATGTGTAAATTGTGTTCTTATTAAAATAAAATAAAATTGTATTATTGACCTTTGAACATTATGCTAGATATAAGATGTCAGTGGAGCATTATTTCAAATAGCTTCTACAGCTAATAAGCATGTATAAAACTTATTTTGGAATAATTTGATTTAATTTAGATGAATTGTTTATTAGTTACATTTCTATAAATTTTTTATTCAAAATGTTCTTAATTTGATTTATGTAAAACGCACACATTTTTCTTAATTTAATTTTTTTCTTAATATTCGATTTAAATCCCCTTTAACGAGAAAAGTTAAAAGTGAATATTTTGTACAAAACGCGTTATACGAGGTCGTATGAACACTTTTTACGAAAATGCTCGTACAACAACCCCACGGAACCAATATACCGTGTTATAGGGGGAAATTACTGTATTTCAGAAATTACAAAAGTTTTGATGAGCTACATTGTTATCAAGCATATTTTATAATTGGTATGTATAGTAAAGAATATATTATTTGACACACTCTAGAAAAGAAAAATTAAAGTGTCAGGAAATGTCTGAACTTAAATTATTTTGCTTTATTTCCATTGCTTTCTCATTTTTCAAGTAAATTAGCATATTTTAATAATTTAATTTATTCATATTCCTAGTTTTTATAATGTATATAAATAGATAAAAAAAGTGCTGAACTAGGATAAATGTACTGTAATAATTGAGTTTTGCTTTTCAAATTCCTCATAATCCCATTTTTTTTTTTAAATTTTACAGTTGATACGCATTTTCATTAGATTTCAGATTGTTCTACAACAATTGCTTGAGTTTCTATAAAAATAATGCCTATGCAGTTTTATATGATATAATTTTTTTTCTTTACTTTATGCAAAACTTGAATGAACACTTGAATGATAACAGCAATGAATTCAGTATCAAATTCTTATTCGTTTAATATTAGAATAAATAATATAATAATCTTCATTATCAAATGCTATGCATTTACAAAATATGGATTAATTATGAAGAATTTCATAATATAAATTAGATAATATATTGGTAAAACATAATATTAAATTTTCATAGTCAATGATTAAACAGATTTAAATTAGTTGGTAAGTCACACATATTTAAATTGAATTGTGCATTCGAAATTTCATGACTTTTTAATATCAAATAAGACATTAATATCAAATAATAATTTTTAATGATAACATTTAGTATCAAATAAGTTTCTAATATAAAACTCCTAAGTGCTGCATATTTTAAAGAAAATTTAAGATAAATATTGTAAATATATATTTTTTTATATGGAATGACCTATATTTATTTAATAGATTTCCTATGGTTTTAAAGATCTAGATTTTGGAAATATATGACGATGTAGTATGACAGACAATGTAATACAACATGTTGTCTATGATGTCAGCAATGGCAAAATTCCCAAGGTCTTCACTATTTGTTTTTAAAATATTTAAAATACTTCACTACTTAAAAGTGATTATTTGACGCATTTTATAATAATTTTAAAATTAACAATTGTTCTTTACAATTTGAAGTACATCCAAACAGCTTTTCATTATTTACAATGAAAGATATTATTTAAACAATTCATGAAATCAATTTAGTTTTAAATACAAATAATATAGCATGTCTAAAAATCTTTCTGAATAAAACTTATACATTGTTTGGTCACTGAATGAAATAATTTCACGAAGTAAAAATATATTTATTAATTTTTCAGGAGAAAAAATTAAGAAAATTAAAAATGTAAAAAAATAAATAATACACATTTCTTAAATGAAAAAATTGCTTATCAATTAAAAAAAGAACTCAATGCATCTTATCAAAAAATTAAGGAAATAAGGTTCCGCTTATGCAAGATATAAAAAATTGAAAAACAAAGTCAGCATGCACTGCAGTCACACATGCTCAGTGGTGACAACTTCATCATTAATCGGAAAAAAAGAATTGTAATCTGTATGGTAAATAATTCTTTTTATGATATGAATGTTTCCGCATTTGTAAGTTTGTTTCTTAGCTTAAAAGTGCGGAAATCCTTTTAATATAGAAACACTGCTTTACATGGGAAGGAAATCTTTATTAGCATAATAGTTCGGCTTCCGTTACTTCGAGTATAAGGTCATTAGTTTGATACTAAGGAAAAGAAAAATAATTTCGAAACTATGAAAATTTAATAATAAACATTTACACCACATTTATATTTTCATTTGGCATGAAATAAAATCAAAATAATTAAAAAAGTATAAACTTGTATATAAAAATCAAATAATTCTAATTATAAATAGTTAAATTTAAGAGTTAAATAATGTATAAATAATGAATTAAAATAATTTATCAATTCATTATAATCTTATAAAATACAAAGTTTTCTAATTTAACACATTGCTTATTCATTCTAACTTAATGCACTATAATTTTATAAATTGCTTTATAATAATTGTTATTTTTAGAAAGCAAAATTAAATAAATTATATCATTGAAGAAATAAAGTGCAAATGAGATGTAAATTTATCCTTAAAAGATGTGGGATTTCTTAACGTATTTCATAAACATTTTCAACTCTAATTCCTTTTATTTGTAAATAAAATATATTTGTAATTTAGGAAACATAAAAATTATTCAAATTAGCAATTATATAAAATAAGAAAAGAATTTTATATAAGAAAGAATTGGAAATTTTTGACACAAATTCTATTTTTTTCCCAGTTTATATTAATAAGGTAATTGTAACACACACACAAAAAAAAGCCATCATCTATTATATTCTTTTAATCCAGCAATGAACTGTTAAAATTTGATGATTAAACATGGACTTATATAAATGGCAATGGAACTGCTGCAAATCAGTCAAATAAGCTAAGACTTAAAATAAAATATCTTCATTTTAGATTTCTTTAACTCATGTAAAATTTCTTTTAAACTCTTATGGAAAAAACTTTTACAGGAATTTAAAATTTAAATTTACTATCGTATTTTATAATTGTTTCGTTAAACTATTTTTATTACATAGACTCACATCCAAAAGTTAAACACAAAGATGTAAAATGCAAAAAAATCAACAAATACTGCTTTTATTGACACAAACTTCGGCAGGAAAGTAGCATATATATTTGTGCATAAAATAAAATCAAGAATTTTATACAGAAATGAAAATAATAATAAATTTTTGTTAGTTATCAGATAATGACATACTGGAGATTTAAACAAAATTATGCATAAAGTGAAAATAAACAGTATAAAATGAAAAAAGTACATTAATAGGGTATATGATCCCTCCTCATCTGTATACAAAGTTTACACCTTAGGATCATGCTTTCAATTAGATGGTCAACTACCGCAGAATTAAGCAATAGCCATTCTTCTTGTAGAGTAATTTCCAGCTCAATAAGAGTGACTGGAGGTGGGAAATGTGAAGATACAGCCCGCTCGAGAGCATCCCAAGGATTTTCAATGGGATTGAGGTCGGGAGAATATGATGGTGACGCCAAACGCGCAATCCCTTCACTCTCCATGTAGTCACCGACGATGTCAGCTCTATGGTGACGTGCATTATCGTTCATTAAAACAAAAGTAGGGCCAACTGCTGCAGCATACAATCTTACAATGGACTCTAGGACTTCATCTCGATGCCGGACAGCTGTCACAGGGCCCCGTTTAAAGATGTTCGGGTCGGGGAGGTATCCTAATGAAATCCCTGTCCATACCATAATTCTTCCGCTTCGGAATGCGTATTGTTCAGTGATGTTTTGGGGCTGATTGCATGTTTCTTGTTCACGCCATATCCTTATACGATTGTCATCTGGCTCCAGAGCAAATCTTGACTTTTCAGTAAATATGACATTGCCCCAGTCAGACAAAGTCCAATTGACATGTTCCCGGCATCACTTTAATCGTGCCTCTATTGATTGGACGGATATACAAACACAAACTCGAGGTATTCGGGCAGTCTACTCTTATGTAATCTTCGGCACGCAGTAGCTGCAGATATCACCTTACCAATGGACGCTGTAACCATAGATGTCACACGTGTGGAGATTGCTCTGCGATTCAGCTTGGCTAAAATAGCAATATATCGATTTTTCGCTTGGTTTGTTACTCTTGGGTGATTGGCTACGGGCCTTCGGACAACTGTCTGTGTGGTTTGGAATTATTTCCATAAACGTGAAATTACAGAATAATGAACGCCAAAGAAAAGAGCAACATCTGAGATCGATTGTCCTGCTTCAATGCGCCCCACAACACGCCAGCGCTCAGAATCTTCTATTCGTCTTTTGAAAGTCGTAGAAACACGTATGTTTTGAAAACAAATGGTACGAAAGTTTTAAACACCTTCTATCCGCACTTACAATCAACTTCTGTAACCCTTCATAAAGCTGCTATCTTATAAGATGCTCTTTTTGCATATTTCTTGACATGAAAGCGCGATTGGCTGTTACCTAACATATTTGCATACTTCCATCTACTTCTGCAGCGATTTCCGTCTTCTTCAATTCTGATTGGTTTTTGGAAATTAGCACTTTCCTCTGCGTGCCTTAACTTTTGGAAATGAATGTATATTAAGAACATTAAGGAAATGATTTTGGATTTCTAACTGTATGTTTTTGCTAGAATTCTTACACGTGAAAACATCATTTAAAAATGGCTGAATAATTTCTATTTCCACGTGCCTACTCTTTAACTCATACAGATAAATAGTTTAGAAATCAAGTAACATTCCCGAAACATCATTAAAAATTGAAATAAAAACGAAAAATTAAGAATAATAACTTTAAAAATTAAATAATAGTCTAAATTAAATATTAAAACTGATTTTAGAAGGTTTCCTAACATTTAAAAGCTAATTCCCTCATCGAATCGAATGTTCTGACAAGAAATTATATGATGCATGGATTCACACATACGCTTTATGACATCAATGTTCATAACATAAATACAAAATAATGAAAGAAGTAGATAAAATCTAATATCTTATGTAACCATGTTTCATACTGACATATTTTTTTTTTTGAGAATACATTCGAAAACAGACAAAAATCTGACAAGTTTTTATAGCTTCTGCAAATTACTCTGCTGTTCAGGAAAATTTCAAAAATTAGAGTCTGTAACAGAAACATCTCTCTTGTTATTATTAATCTGATTGAAGTCATGATGTCTGGATAAGTTATTTTAAATTAGCTTCTCAATAGAAGAATGGGATTACTGATAACACTTTATCGTTTGTAATGAATGTATCACTTAAACTTCTTTGCCTTACGAAGTTCTAATTTTTAAAAATCGTATTTTTTCTTCTGTAAAGCAGTATATCGCTTAAAAATAATGTAAAATATTATTTTAATTATGTAAATTATTGACATTGTGCTCTAAATTTTATTGTGGCAGGTGATTAAACTTTCAACCCCATAATTAATTATTTGGATTAATTTTTTAGAATTTCTAATTTAGGAAATAAATACAAATTTGACTTTTTTCTTTATGTGAGTATTGATCTATTTTTTTTATTAAATTAATAGATTAATAGTTGCACTAATTAAATTATGTATATATATATATATATATATATATATATATATATATATATATATATATATATATATATATATATATATATATATATATATATATATATATATATATATATATATATATATATATATATATATATATATATATATATATATATATATATATATATATATATATATATATATATATATATATATATATATATATATATATATATATATATATATATATATATAATTTATTTAGTGTAACTATTAAGTATAAGTTCCAGTATATAAGTTCCAGGGTAGACGCACGTTACTAAGTTATGAATTTGATGAGAAATGCGTAGCTAATTATCGCATGTAGATTAAGATATAAAGCGAGATAACTGCAGAAATTCCAATATTCGCGCCGTTATTGCTTGAAAAATAAACGACTAAAGTTTGTTCTTGGCATAAAGGACGCCTATAATTGCTGAGAATATCGGACTATCGACGATGGAGTTGGTTCCAGCAGACGAATTTACGAAAGGAATGGTGATCGTACTGAGAAGAGCAGATTAGTTCTTAAGCCAAATCACACCTGAAAAACACTTGGAAGCGTATACATTGCACCAGCTGTGGTGAAGATGGTTAGAACTGTGGAACATTTGCGCATGTTGGTGCAGTCAAAGTGACGTCAGCATACGTGGAACGACGAGTCCGACGGAAGGCAGTGTTGGCTCCGTAAAGCATGTCTCCCAGAATTCTATAGCATGTACAAGACACCTTGGATGCTCCTATATCGAGCAGAGCCATTTGCCGTTGATTGGCTGCAAGTGCTCACGTCATCCGTTAAGAAGACTGCTATTGATCCCAATGCAAAAGACGACAACATCTAGAATGACCCCCGACATCAATGACATAATAAAGAGTCGATTAGAGCAACGAAGATGACCGAGTGGCCCAGGATTGACTTCTCCGGTGACTCATGCCTCTGCTTCTTCATTGATAATCGCCGAGTACAAGTGTGGCGTAAACGTGGAGACAGGTCATATTCTACAGCAACTGTGGAACACCTCACCGCGTGACAGCGGGCATCATGGTTTGAGGCTTCATTGCGAATTATTACAGGTCGCCTCTAGTTTGTATTCATGGCATTATGACAGCCCAATGTTACGTGAATGATGTGCTGCGACTGGAGACACTCCCCAAACTTAAAGGGGTCACAGTTCCCTTTATCAGCAGAATAACTAACGACCGTTCTTTGCTATCAGCCGTCAACCTACCGTGCAAGATGTGCAGCTGCTTCCCTGGCTACAGATGTCTCGAGATATCTCACCAATCGAACACTTTTGAAATATGATTGGATGCCATTTGCATATCCTGCCACTGCTTCTTCAGATGACGTAGTTTAGAAAATGAATGAATGGAAAATGAATAGCCATTCCTCAGGACGTTATTCGTACTCTCGTTGACTCTGTATCTAGACGTACTGCTGTCCACGGCAGCCCTACAAGCTACAAACCCGACCCTGTTCTCGCTCTGTATTATGCATATCATTTCGAAATACAGATCACTTATTTTTGTTTATCTCTGCTTGAAGAGTTTCGCCTCTTTCTGGCAAATCCTTCTTGATGTTGCATTTTCAATGTCAAGAAGTTTATAGATATATGTATGTGTGTGGGCAGTAAATTACGTTAAATAATGTTGTCATATAACATATATTTCATACTGTACATTAAGCTATGTACATAGAGTAGAAGCATTTATATACACATTGGAAACCTACATTTGCTTTTAAACTGAACATCAAAGACATGCGAGTACACTAAGAATATTATTGCGTTGTACTTGTACGGTTGGAACACGATGTGACTAATAAATTGTTGCAGCTAAAACTAATTAGTCATTCAAATTCCCCAAAAGCATTATGTTTTCTAATGTTAAGAAAATACGAAATAATAATATAATATCATATATTAATTAACGCTGATATTTTCAGGGAGAAATTCCACTTTATTAGATATACCTCGTAATTTCTCCACGCAATGCTTCTTAAAAGTATTCTCAGATGAATTTCATTTTCTACAAACAGCTGACATATTCTCCGATTTCGGTAAACATTTCATAATTACCATATTCATATTTACGATTGTTATGTTTGACATTTATTTAACGATCTTTATATTTACAACAAGACCAATGTTCAACGACATACGTCAACCAGATGATTGTGCCGCCATCAACTGTCGAAAGCGACTATTTTAATTCTACTGCATACTGTTGAAATACATTTGCCACTAATGGTATATAGACAGTTATTATACAAAGTGACCCAATGCAAAGTGACCAATGTGATTTTTTAAAGTCAACAGATTACTTTCTTTTCAACTTATTTAATTTGCAAATCGATTTATGCAGCACAATATTCCTACAAAATTTAAGACTTTTCCCCCCGTATATAAATTTAATATATATATAAATTTAATGTTTATATAATATAGAGAAATACAAATTTTCATAGCCTAGACTTCACAAATTTAACAATTTTAAATATTACATCTATTAGAATAATACTTTAAGTATATTAAAATAATATTACAAACACAGCAATATATTTAAAGATTGGCAGAAAAATACTATTATTTATTTATAGAAATATATTATGACAGAATAATATTAGAATTTGCTAGGCAGGGAAATAATATTTTTTATCCCTAAGACATATTCATTAAAGAAATACACAATATGCAATTTTTTTTTTTAACAAGAATAATTCTCTGCATAGTTTACAAATATATAGTATACATAGTTCACACAATATACATCACACATATCATACAATATACAGTGTTCACAAAATTTGAAAATTATTAATTACATGATTGGACCAAAAATGAACAAAATTTTATGCATAATTAAATAGAATTAAAAACACACACAGCATTTCCTAATCCATTAAATGGTTGATTTTTCGTTTAGTTCCCATAGATACTAAATTTTTATTTATTTATTATTTTTTTTTTTTGTTAAACAATATTTTATATCGATTAAAATATAAATTCTACAAAATATACAGTTCATATCAAACTAAAAAATTAAAACTTAAATTTACATTAAAACTTAAGATTACATTAAAATTTTTAGCAAACATATAAACTCAAACTTATAGAATATATTCGAAAGTTTATTTTTAGCATGCAAGATGAGAAATCCATGTTAAAAAATATAGAAATACAAATTTTCATAGCCTAGACTTCACAAATTTAACAATTTTAAATATTACGTCTATTAGAATAATACTTTAAGTATATTAAAATAATATTACAAACACAGCAATATATTTAAAGATTGGCAGAAAAATACTATTATTTATTTATAGAAATAATTATGACAGAATAATATTAGAATTTGCTAGGCAGGGAAATAATATTTTTTATCCCTAAGACATATTCATTAAAGTGTTCGTGTCAATTTGAATTGATATTCACTGTTGATCCAGAAGTGTTAAAAGCCGATTTCTTAGTTGTTCTTCCATTTCAAATCCCTCAGAATATTTTGCAACTTTCTCAAAATCTGTTACTCCTTCACAAAAAGCACTCACTTTCCTGAGTTCACTGAAGATATCAACGAAAGTTTTCTCTCCGGCGACATCGCAAGATTCCCCAATTTTCCAGGCGATGCAGGCTCCCTCTAGCGTTTGGCGACTACAAGAGAAACATTTCAAAATACGTTATGGTACTGGAAAAGTTTGTTCCATATTAATAGAAAATTTCACAAAAATATGTCATCATTTTGCTCATATAATCAAAATCTGTAATCGATGTAAAATGGAATAAAAAAAATTGATGAAAATTGGAATAGAAATCGATGCAAAATGCAAAATAAAATAAAAAATTGATGCAAAATGGAATGAAAAATCGATGCAAAATGGAATAGAAATCGATGCAAAATGGAATAGATATCGATACAAAATACAAAATGGAATCGATGAAAAAGAAAACAGTTGTTAAATTTGAGTTAGCTCTTTCCAAAATGATTAGTCGAATGTGAAAATGTTTTCATGAAGTAATTTTAATTCAGTAAACACACGTTATTTCAGAGTAACATCTTTGACTTTTTATTTTTGATATATATATATATATATTTGGCATATAAACTTCAAATTGTAAATGATGCCAAAGATGACTTATTCAAGAGTTTTCCATGATAAAGTAACCCGGAGTATTGCTCTTAAAGTATGCTAAGCAATATCGAATAAACATAATTCTATACAAAAGAATCTAATTTCAGTGAGGATTTACTTGTATATATATTTTTAGATTGAAAGGATGCGTAAATAAGAAGATGTAATATCTACGTATATGTGAAATCCTATTTTATTGTTAATAACAGTTAATTAATAAATTATTTACTGATAAACTGATATTAACAACAGGAATTTTTTATAAATATTCCAGAGAGAGAGAAAGAGAGATTTACCGATATGCGTTTAGAAGTAAATAATAGGATGTTGTTGGTATACTTAGAAAAAAAATTCGAATTTTCAGCTCTCATCTTTAAGACAATAAAAAAAAAAAAGATTTAAAAAAAATTGAGGAAAATCAGACATACGAGGATAAAAAAAGAGCAAATCAAATCACATCTTTAAGAAGAGACAATGCTATCATTAAAATAAAATAATCTAGTTTTTAATAAAACATTTTTAACGAAACAGAAGTTTTGTCCGAAAATAGAAATCAAAGAAATTAATAATTCAAAAATGAAGTAAAATGTGTCATATCATAAAGTTAGGCAATCATAGTTCATAGTTGGGAATATTAAAAAAGTTTATGTTAAAAAATACTTAGAATATGAGAAAATTACACATATATGTCATTACACACACACACATATATATAAATAAATGTATATATATATGTATATATGTATAATACATATATATATATATATACATATACATTTATTTATATATATGTGTGTATTTAATGACATATATGTGTAATTTTCTCATATTCTAAGTATTTTTTAACATAAACTTTTTTAATATTATATACTTTATTACTTTACAACATATACTTTATTAATATATATATATATATATATATATATATATATATATATATATATATATATATACTATTGAATTCTATAATACGATGTATTAGTTCTACGTTATAGGAAAACATGTTGTACGAATATTCCCGTAAAACGTGCTCGAAAAACGGGTTATGTACAAATGAATTAATTTTCTCTTTAAGAAGTTTAAATTGATTATAAAAGATAAAACTTTGATATGAATGAAATGTGTGCGTTTTATTAAAATAAACTAAGAACGTTTTAAATAGAAAAATAACTTATACAAATGTAACGAAAAACAGTAAATCTCAAATACATCAATTAATTCTGAAAACAGTTTTATTACATATTTATTCATGCTGTAGGAGCTACATGAAGTAACGTTCCACCGACTTTTTTAGCAGAGTGTTCTAAGGTCAATAATATAATTTAATTTGTTTTTATAAGAACTTAATTGACACAATATTTAAACATAAGCGAAATTGATTGCGAATTGCAAAAATCATTATAAATAATAATTATAAATAAATATAACATGGAGAATCAACGCGTTAAATAATACGGGGAAAATACATGCTATATACATACATACACACACACACACACACGCACACACATATATATATATATATTGGGGTAATGTAATAAGAAAACGCGTTATAAGAGTACTGTGTTATAGGGGCATTACTCTCTCTCTCTCTATATATATATATATATATATATATATATATATATATATATATATATATATATATATATATATATATATATATATATATATATATATATATATATATATATATATATATATATATATATATATATATATATATATATATATATATATATATATATATATATATATATATATATATAATTACGAAATTGAAAAAAAATAATTATGAAAATATTTCAAAACAGATTTAGTTTCTTATAAATTAAATTAATCTGAATGAGCATGTAATTTAAAATCTGTTATGAGAAAAGTCCTTAAAAATTGATAATAACGTAAGGCGTACATAATAATGGTAGACATTTAGAGAAGAACTTTCAAAGGATTCATTTAGTTGTTTCTTGCCCCGCTTTTGCAATGATCTTAATATTTGTGACATTCGTTCAATCGTAACAGTGAAAAGATTATAAATTAATAGTATGAATGGTATTTGAATATAGATCATACGTTTTATGCAAATATTTCATTAATTTTTCACACCTTTGTAAATCTGTTTGGCATTTTTTTTTCCAATTGCAGACAGTTACAACTGCAAGAGAGTCTATTAATCTATTTGTTCCCTGATACCCATGGAACCAGCCAGAAACAGCGACCTCTTTGCCTCCGAGGCGTTGCCCCGGGAGCACCACAAGAGGTGTGCCACTATCGCACCCTCACACATGCCATAGGGACCTATTTCTATGGTGGCATCATTCATACTTCATTCACACACACAAGGAAAGGACAAAGACAGGATAGAGAGAGAGAAAGTACATTCATGCCTGAACCGGGATTTGAAACCTGGACTTTCCAATCCGTAGTTAGGCACGCTGACCACTAAACAAGTTGGCCGGCTGGCAAAAATTATTACATGCTGCATAATTCAAAATTAATCAAATTGTATTGCATTAGGTACTGCTGTTTGATAACAAAAATAATGTATTTTAAAAATAGTAATAATAATAATTATGTCTAACAATAATAAACAATAATAATATATTAATCGTAATTTTCAGTGAACAAATGAGATTTACAGGTAACATCAAAAATTTTATATAATAGTGCAAGAATTTGAAAATAAACTATCATTTAATGAAATAGTTTTTATGTAAATAGCTAAATTAATAGATATTTGATCTATTCGCATATTAAAATATAGAAAACGTTTCTCACTACTATAAAATACATGTAATAAGTAATGTCAACACGATTTTGAGATGAATCAATAATACATTAAAGTGTGTTACATAAAATGTATCAAAAAGTGATTTAAATTATTATAATAGTCAGATAATATAATATACCATAATCAGGTAAAAAATATTTTTTACCCGATTTAAACACATCATTATAATTTAACATAACATACTTACAAACAATGATAATTGATATATTCTTCCTCTTCCTCAGTGTTTGGAATACTGTTTGATGTTAATATTTCCTTTGACATTTCACCACATGTGACATTAAAATTCATCACAGTGTCTTTAATGCAGCCGATATGTTGGGCTAAAGCTAGAAATTGTAATATATGAAATATCAATTAATATAAATATATATTCACTAAAATATTTTTCCAAAAACAAATTATAACTAATAAAATACTTTTTTTTTATTCCTACCATAAATAACAGCTTAGAAATTTAAAAAAAAAATTAAGAAACAAAAAATATATTATTCTAAAATTAATTATAAAACCTTAAAAATTGAAGTAAAAAAGTAAAATTTGCAAAGAGAAATCTTAAAATTCAAAATAATAAATTGCATGCATAAACTAAATTGTTTTCTCATATTTTATTTAAAAGCAGGACACCGATGAAGGAAAAAAAAGGATATGAATGTTATTTTCTCTACTAACTTTTAATGAAATTATAATAACAATTCTTTTAATAATGTATTATTCAGGGGATTAAATTTATATTGATAGTGCTCACAAGGTGGTACCACCGGCTTTAGTTTACTGGTCGAATTAAACTTCAAATATATATGTTCATATGGTCGAGGTTGCTGTCAAAATATAATTTGAAATTAGGGAAACCAAAGACGTTCTCTACTGCTTAAAAATGTGTGTAAATGGGTACCTCTTGGAACTTTTCTGTATAGTGATATGTATTGTTTGCATAAATCCTTCCCTGGAAGTATACTGTTGAATAATAAGTAACTGTGACATCAGTCCCAAGGAGATAATATACTTTAGGGTACCCATTGGCGAAAATTATAGAATTCTTTTTATCGCCAAGCTTTTTTTCGAGTTTGTTTATAGAAAATGTTGGCACTGAAAACTCGATAGTACAATCAGAAATAAACCAACATCGCTAAAAATATGGACAAAACTGGACAGAAACTGAGGGGCACCCTAAAGTATAAACCTCTCAAATACCAAGAATGTTCTGTTAGAAAGAGAACACTGCTCCGGTAGGGCTTATCAGAAAATAAAATTCTTAAAGGAAAGACAAATATTCATAGATGCAACCCGTGATGCAAAAGTTTAAAGAAATTTATTGCATCAGAAAGTAGACCATGTGTACCTGAATCAGGAGGAAGTTCACTTGCCATTTTATATTGTATTTTAATAGAAAAGCAGGTAATAAATGAAATAGTTTAAGAAAAAATTAATATATGTTTTTGAAAAATTCTTAGATGTAAACAAACTCATGGTTAGATTAAGCAGCAACTTTGTTTAATATGTTTTGTAAATACAAAAACCAATCTAGAACATTTTCTTGTAAAGTAGCTCAATTTAGATCTGGTATAACCCTTCAATTGTTTTATATAAATTCATTATTTAATTATCAGTTTATAAGAATTAAATATAATTTTAAAACAACCTCAATATAGCTCTTAAGAGAATTCAGAAGTCTACACCTTTTATGAAAAATAATTCTATGCAATTCAAATTTAGTCAAAAACACTAACTTTACTTAATGATTCTAAAATATCTTCTATCAAGCATAAAAATAAATATATCAGTTTATAACAATTGGTACTTAATTGTTATACAATACTTGTTGTTATAGAATAATTACAAAAGGTCTTATATATAACAAAATTCAGTATAGTTTTAGCATAATTGTATTTGAACCTTTAGAGAATAAATTACCATTAACCGTTCGGGACGAACGCCGCAAATACCCGTCAGCGGTAGTTTCCTTCATAGCCTAACACCACACCTTGCGTTATTGAGAATCGTACGCAGCGGGACAGTCGCCCCCATATTAGTGTCCTGCTTTTGGAATAAAATATTTACTACCAGATGGCGTTACTAATCCCCTTTCCATTCAATGCGTCTCGTGTATTAATATTTTTCTCTGAGGTCAAAATGGGAACTGTCAAGAATTAATGGATTTTCATGAGTGTAAACATAAGCACATGCTAGGGATAAAGAACGTTTTAATTCATTTTGAAGTGGTTGTTTATAGTTACGAATCTATTTTAGTGTATGATTTTAAAGGAGATATTCCAGCATGGGTTTTAGCTTTAGATTTATTAGGATACTTTTAATTAAAACAAAATAGAATATATTTTTATTTTTATTAATTATTTTAATTAAATTTTTTGTATTAAATAAATATTAATTATTTTAATTAAATTTTTTGTTCTGATTGAAATTATAATTTCTTAAGCACATATTTAAAAACGGCTTCATTTCTATGTAAATATATTTTATCCATCATTATGTAATCCAAAATTGCATATTAGGTTTAGCGGGAGAAAATGCTCGACCTTGCACAGTTCGCGTGTAACAACTCCGGTCCTGAGAAAGCGCTGTCTTTTACAGGCTACCATCTGAGCAGCGGTGGCTTGGTTGGTTAAAGCGTGGTTCACCTTATCGAAAGATAGTGAGTTCGAATCCAGGGCGACCTGAGATCCAACGTGTTTGCTGATGGCGGCTGGGACACGTTAAAACTAGGCTTGGGCATAACGTCCTCCTTGTGAAATGATACCTTTGTGATGGCAGACCAAGTATTGGGGGTCTTCTGCTTGGTCACTGCTTCAAAATTACGAGGACTCCACCTGGCTTTCTATTTAACTGGTAGAGACAGACTCAGGGCTATGAACAGGGAAGCATGCTGGTGCAAAAGACTGAACGGGTGTGTCCCGAACGGGTGAACCTCAACATTTTTTGATGAAAATATTTTTAGATAATAAACTGTGAATTTAATACAGTCCGTTTTTAAGCCAAGAATGACATAAGAAATGTTAAAGAAATCGCTTACCTTTATGTATTTCAGTGTTTTTATCGCATATATTATTTAAAACCTCAAACATGGAATCGAACATAGATACATCTGCGTATTCTTCGGGATGGCACGTATTAAAGTATTCCACAAGGCAACTAAAATAATCTGTAAACATACTGAAAAATAATTTTCCATTAGCATGCATGGCTTTAAAATATGAAGTACATTTTTCATTTCGTTATTTTCAAATGCATTCTTTTGTTTAAAAAAACACCAGATATATTCTTAGGAATTAACTTCTTAAACGAAGCAAAAATATTTTTAATAAAAAAGCAAAGCTGGAGTATTTTTTTAAGTAACAGATTTAGTAGCCGATATAATTGAATCTATTATTATATAATGAAAGCAATAAAATGTTTGCATTTGACCTTTTCAATTATTTTAACTATGAGAGTTATTCTGCTAATAAAGCTTAAGTAATTGCTTGAATTATCCAAAAGTAAAGCGCAGCTTGTCCTTATCTGGACCTTGTGCCAGAAAACTCAACCAACCAACTAACCGTCCAAAAGAAAGTGAGTAGATTTTTTTTCGTACAATGCGAAAAATATAATGTTATGTAGTTTCGTTTTATTTTCCCTATTCTTTTGCTACCATTGTAATCGTGTGTTACTAATTGCAGAAAATTTTCTTCCCTAACTTGAAAAAAATTTTTATCGGCTGTACGTATCATTAAGTACAAATTTCTCTTTTTACCAACTATTAGAATATTATGTTTACTTTTGATGTATTCATATAATGATTCATTCTCAACCTACATAATAAATGATATTTTCCTTGGTTAATCCATGAGGATTTATCGAAAGGAAATCAATATTGTAAATACAAAGAAATTTCAGAGATTCCATCAGAAATATTCTCTATCAAAAAATAAATGTATATTGAAAACATTTCTATAAATTGGAAGTGCTTTATTATGAAGAATCCTCCCTACTCAAGCAAATTATATTTCTATTTTTACACAGTTCTATAAGATCTGTGAGATCAGAAGCAATAGTATTAGCCATGTCAAGAGCAACATTTCATAAAATTCTTAGAATAATGTCGAGACTGTATGTCATAAATCGTAAAACTTTTTAAAGTTTTAATCCTTTATTTGAAGCACAACATTGAATTTCACTGCACAAACACAAATAGCTATTTACAAGAAATATTTAGAACGGCGGACATAGCCAAACACGTCACATATTTTCAAATTCGTAACTAAAACTGATAAACTAAACAGAATGAAGACGTTGCCAAACCGAAAGTTATAATAATAGAAAAACGAGCAAATAAAACAAAAACAAGAAGTTGGCAATACAATGACAGTGGCAACACTGTAAGCTTCTTCAGTCTTGAAATCGAAAGTTGCAGTTCTATAAGATCCGTGAGATCAGGTGCAACTGTATTAGGTATGTCAAGAGCAACATTTAATAAAATTTCTTAGGATAATGTTAAGATTGTAAGCTTTTTCACTCTTGAAATCGGAAGATTGGCGTGGGAAGAGGAACTTTGGAACATATAAATTATGTCGAATAGAAGAAAAGAATTAATTATGTTCTCCGATAGAAATTAATTTCATTTTTTTTTTTATCTAAAATGCTACAATGTGTGTATATTGTAATAACAAATACCTCTTGCATGACATGCAATACAAAAAAATTTCTCAAATATCCATGTGTGGTGTGAAATTCTTGAAAGATCGATTTATGGATTTTTCCTTTTTTATTCACTGAAAAGACACTATGGTGTAAGTTAGTTGATGTTTAACTTTTGTCAGTAGGCAATATTTTTAAAATAAATAACATTTATTGCAGACAACACAAGTTACATAGAAACAAAGAAATTTATAGGAGGGAGGAAACAGCGCGACCTCTTAGCAATGAGATTTAGAGAACTTGCGTTCTGTATTTGGTTCAGATCTCACTGAGAAAATGTATAAACCACGTCTACAAAGAATGCTGATTGGTTGGGTACATTTCATGAAGTTAATACCATTGGCACAGAAATTTGATAGACAAGTTTTCAGTTTCACTTCCCAATTTTCAGTTTCACTTCACGAGTTCAAGTGTTTTGTAAAAGGTCAAGAGATTCTCTGAAAAGATATGATGAGTCACCACAATTTCTTAGAGAAATCGTGATGAGTCCCCATAACACTATCACTTGTCATTTACTCAGTCATAAAAAACTGGTGAATATACAAAAATTCTTCAATTTCCATCACCTGTGTTTTATAAGATGCTCATCGGCCAGCGTCCATCACTTCCAAGTCTTTGAATGACGAATTCTTAACAAGATAGATTGGGTAATATGCCTCGATTCTTTAGCAATCCAAATCACTCAGCTTAGTGCTATTGGACATTTTACTTTTATGGAGAAGGTACATCGCGTCTACAAACTTAAACTATGAATGACCAAAAGGCCAGGATAATTAGTCTAATAGTTACTATTAATGCTGATATTCTTGTCTATGTTTGACTTGGAACGTGTGGAAACTCGATGCTCCCAATAGAATGAAAATTGCCCATGCATAAATTCACCCAAAAGAAACATAAATCCATTTGATATATATAAACATTAATGTCAATTACTTTAAATACACTTCAAATATTTTGTGAATTATTAAATATTAAAATGTGCAAGAGTTTTAATAAAGGTAATATATTCTGGATGAATATAGTTAGCCAATTTCTAATCTATCCAATGTATATAGATCTCACTAATTTTTTCTGTAATCAATATTTATCATTAATGGTAATTTTAATTACCAATATAAGTATTGATTTTTCTTACATTTATAATTTATTAATAATGCTTTAAGTATGATAAGTTAATTATGCTACAATATAGTGGCATAATTAACTTAAAAGCAATAATAAATGTATATCTTTAATAAATATTCACAATAAGAACATTTATTAAATAATAATTAAAAAATTTTTATGTCTCATTTTAAAATTATAATCGGAATTACTTTCAAAAATATGATAACGTCTTCAAAAAATTTAAATAAACAAAATTGTTTTGTCTAATACAAATTGTTTTGTCTAAAACAATTTGTTTTGTCTAAAACAAATTGTAGTTATATTTTACTATAACATGGAAATTAAAAAATTAACAGCTGGTTAATTTCATTCAAAACATATAAAAAAAATTTCTATAATATATTTTAACAAATAAATAATCAATATAAAATTTTAACTTCTTTTCTCTCATCCATTTTATATATTTAATTTTCAATGTATAACTGAATATAAATGGGCGATAATCATATAATATAATTTTCAATTTTTTCAATTTTTATTTTAGTTTACTTCAAACATTTTATAATCTTTCCAGAACTAAAGAATTTTTCTTCTTTATTTCCTTTTTCTACTGACATGTTGATAAGGAATTCTGGCTAAAAGAAGCCGACGCATTTTGACCGTTTGTAGAATTTTAACACATTAAATAATGTTTTCATTTATTAAAATTATATTCATTTTATATTTCTGTAATGTCTTTGTAATACTCGTATTTAAATTATGATCTTTTGTTAACTTATTTAAGATGGAATTGTGCTTCTATTTTTAAGAGTTTTTAAGAGAACATCACAAAAAATTTAAAAATTAAATTTTTTGCATATTTACAAAGCACTTTTTAATAGTAAAAAAAAAACTAAATTATAATGCATTGCTCTAAACTACTTACATGCAATACTCGTTCAGTTCGTCTTCATTTCCGGGAAATTCCATCAAAGGTCTTTTGTCGTCGCATCTTCCAGATTTGCACAATTCTTCATTATCATCTGGTAGTTAAAATATATTTACACAATATAGTAATCTAGACACAGATGCCGTATAATCCAAAATGGCAAATTCTGAATAATTTTGGCGATGAAGAAATATTGCCAAGATGACGTATCGTGACATACAGGATGACGTAAATATTAAGGTTGCCAAAATAGAATTTTCAGCATAATTCTTATAGGTCTCTATATCTATGACGTAATAAAAGTCAAGTTGCCAGATACATAAGAAAATCCGTGAAAATATTCACCAAACTCAGAATTTGGCATCCTAAATTATACGGCATCTGTGCCGTACTATAGTCACATTTTGAGAGATTGTAGAAAATGAAATAAGAGTTTTGAGCTCTAAATGATTAAATTTTAAAGCAGCTCATTTAGATAATACAAACATAAAAAAGATTTGAAAGTTTATATTCTCTTAATTGTAACTTAATAGTTTTATAAAACTGGAAATACATTTTTATTTTAAATTTTGAGTTAGTTGTGTTGTCTGTAACTTTCTTAAGTAATGTTAACTGTAACTGTAATAAATTTGTTTAAAGAATTAAAATTAATCAGTATAAGCAAAAGTTATTTTCTATTTATTTTATTTTCCAGATATCTATTTAATATTTTTCCACAAAAGTAAATTTTAATTTCTATTAAATTTAAATTTTAATTAAAAATTATTTTTAAAAACCTCGCTCTTTTTTGCAAATAATTAAATACATTTATAATAAATCAACAATTTCACATGAAATACATTTTAGCGTTTTTTTATAATTACTATATATTCTAAATCACGTCATAAGCATTCATTACAGAAATAAAATTTTAATGTTAAAATTTAACGGGAGGAAAATACATGAATGATTAACATATTGCACCCCTATAAAACAAAAAATTTAATTAAATTATTCAAATTAGTTGGTATTCAGAGAAAATATTAAATCAGTTCAATCGACAAACTGTTAGCATATTTTATTATTAATATTTAAAAATGACGCTTAGTTTATTATTATAATACAAATTTAACACTTTTATGGAAATCATTCAGTCAGCATTTTAGTGTTTGTTGTGCATTCTGAACAAAAAAAGTAATAACAAAAGTTAAAATGTATGAAATAAAGAACTTTATTATACATTAATGTGAAAACCATTAGGTTGGGGAATAAGTTCATAGCGTTTTTACCAAAAGCTTCTATTTTAACAAAAAACAATAATTATATCAATAAGTTAATCAATTATAAATTCGCCGTTGCTGTTTACAATTTCTTTCTTACCTCTCGACCAATTTGTTGATGCCGTTCCACCAAAAATCACCAGGTCTGGTGTCAAAGAAGTTGTTGTGACAGTTTTTAAGGACCTTTTTGTTATCGAAGGTAACGCCCTTCATATGGTTTGACAAGGAGCAAGAAAAATGGTAATCGGTTGGTGAAAGGTCCGGAGAATATGGCGAATGTTGAAGGACCTCTCATTCGAGCTCTTGGAGTGTGGCTTTGACGACTTGTGCAGTATGGGACTTGGAGTTGTCGTGAAGGAGTATGATTTGACCACGTCGATCAGGTCTTTTCAGACGAATAGCCTCATTCCGGTGTAGCTGCGCAATGTAGAGCTCCTTGTTGGCTGTGGCATTCTTTTCAAACATTTCCTAGTGCACCATGAGGTCCTTAAAAACTGGCTCAACAACATCTTTGACACTACACCAGGCGATTTTTGGCGAAATGGCATCAACAAATAGGTCGAGAGGTGGGAAGATATTGTAAACAGCAACGCGGCGAATATATAATTAATTAACATATTTATTTAATTATTGTTTTTAGTTTAAATAAATGTCTTTGGTAAAAACGCTACGAACTTATTCCCCAACTTAATATTTAAGCATTAGACTAGAATTTAAAGGTGATACAGTGCATTTTTTAAAATTATTTTAAATTAGATATTTGATTTTTATGCAAAAGAAATTAAAACGAGGTGAAGTTTTAAGTTTAAAATAATAGTAGACGATTATATGAACTTACTTTTGAATTTTCTATAAATAATAATGAATTCTCATATAAATAATAATTTAAAATCTTTTTTAAAATATTTGCAATTTCTGAGTTCATTTTAATGTAAAAATTATGATCTAAAATCAATGGCGTAACAGTCTCCATATAGACCTGCAGACATAAGCACTCTAGGCCTTGGCCTACAGTGGTCCATGTCTGCTTCCTGGACCAAGGGTCCTAAGCTGCGAAGCATTCGTTTCTGTTAGATGGTGCTTAGCTCCCAAGCATGCTTACTCAATTTTAACGATACACTGAGTCGATCTTGCCCAGCCCAAGAATCGAATTTTGGAACTATAATATGGGAGAGTAATATGCTACCACAACGCTAACAGGCTTCATGTAGATCTTATACGTATAAAAATCACATCAGGTTTTTTAAAATTTTTTGAATATATTATGTAATTCTGCTAAAAATGGATTTTCGAGGAAAAAAGTACCGATTTACAAGAGTAACTTCGTTATGGAAAATTCCCTCACTTAAAGGGCTGCTTATAAGCAATTAAAAAAATATATAATAAATTAATTCCAAAATACAGTGAAAATTTTTTCTCACCTATTCCCAACGCATTAATTTATTCACTAACATTTCTTTTTGAAAATGGCGTCACTTCCTTTCTAAATCAGATATTTACATAGTTTGATTAAAAAGAAATGGGAATGCAAAGTAAAATAAACCGTTGTTTTATTAACACTGATGACTAATATTAATTTTTTTGACATATTATCACATTTATTTATAGAAGCTACAACATTTGTTAATAATATATCTTGATGATTCTTAAGTGCTTCAAAAAATTTTATGTGCAGAAAAATTTTATATATAAATTTCTTAATCCTTCAAATATATATTTATGGTGAAATTTTGTTTTTATCCTGTTTAAATGTATTTATTTTATATCATTTATTTTATTAATCCAATATTGGCTGTCAATACAGTTAACATACAAGCTTGCTATTAAAATAAATTTTCACAGATTATTGAAAAGGCATTTGCTATATGGTTACACAAATTAAATTTAAAAATAACTCATATTCTGTCGCTATTTTCACAGTAAATTTAAATGTATGGATGAAACTTTAAAATTTATTATATTTTAATTATATTACATATAAAATTTAAAGCTAAAAATGTTTTCCCCACATAAATAAAGATTATTGATTGAACTTTTGAAATGTCTTCTAGCTCATTTTACTTATTCTCATTTCGTCAAAAAATATTCAACTATATTATCAATAATAAAATTAAATGAGAGAAAAAAGAATTAGTCTTCATTTTTACTGCACCAATCAGAGCATAAATAAATTATATATATATATATAGTTGGACTTTGATAATCTCCTTTTTCTCGCCAATTCATATTATTTTCAAAGTGATGAGAATAAGTTTCATAGCTTGAATTAAAAACTTATTTAAAAGCTTTAAAATATGCTTATTTTAAGCAGAAAACTACGAGTTCTTTTCTAAGAAAATAGATAAACCAAACTGTAAAAAGATCTTTTTAATAGCAGATGGTAAAAATTTTAAATTAAAAAATAAAATATTGTAGAGAAGGAAATTTTATGAAATAAAAAATTAGATTCAGAAATAAAACTGAGGAATTAGAATCTATAAAGCGATAAATACAGACAACAAATAAATTGAAAGGAAGAAAGATGGAATATAAATTTAAATAAAGCGAAGTCGATGCTAAAACTATTAATAAAAATATCAGAAAAATCTAAGCTCACCAGAATTGACTGCTACAAATATTAAGAATGTTATCAAAACTGATACAGTATACATTGTGAGTAGATTTAAACAAGAATAATAAGATTACATGAGGAAGTTTACTAAATATGAGTTTTTCCATAATTTATAAGCGTATTTAAACTGGTTATATTCCATAAGAGTTTTAATGAACAAAGGACAGGAAGTCCTTTCAAGCTTTCACGACAGCCAAACATTTATTTTTTTACTTCGTTTCAAGGTTACATGCTCTTTTTTGTGTGTTGCTGAGATATAAATGTTTCAATTAAAAAAATTTTTTAACATCAGAATATAGGATCCTGTGGAGCTTTTTATTTTCAGATAAAGCTGTAGAGAGATTACCAGGGCTGTCTTCAACAGCCTCGAGGACATTAAGGGTTTTTGCACGTACTCCATGAACACGACATCACCATCAATTAAAAATCTAAGGGGATGTATATGAGAGTTCCATTTATTATTTAAATCAAGAAATTTTCATTAATATTTAACGTAGTAATTTATGGCAGCTTTAATATTTACAAAGCATAATAACGTAAGTCAGATAAAAAAAATTTAATTAACGGAAATTAAATTTATATTTAATTTAAAAATAGTCAGTAAATAACAATAATTGTTTTCACTTAAGCCGAAAGTGAAAACCTATTTGCATTTTAATTTAGTTTCACTCAAATGTCCGCATAAATGAATAAAATTAATTTGAATATTTTTCGGCAATTATTATGTAATGACGAATATTTAGAGCAATATGAATTTTCCTTATTTATCTATAATAAAATTGTTTCTTAGAATTACTTTCTGTTACAGAAGATCAAGGCATTGTTTAGATTTCCATATGTGGAATTTTGCGTCTTTGGTAATTATATACGTTGGCTTTCAAAAGTTAAGGAACAATAGGTTTTTCGAAACTCATCACACATAAAAAAATGACACTAATAATAAAATTTATTTATACAAATAATAAAAACGAACATATGAAAATTTATGCAAAAACATTTATATACATATATACATACATATATTTAATATATATATATATATATATATATATATATATATATATATATATATATAGATATATATATATATATATAGATATATATATATATACATATATTATATTATATTATCTAATATATGTATATAGATATAGATAGCTAGATAGATAGATATAGATATCGATAGTATATATATATATATATAGATATATATAATATATATACATATAGATATATATATATATTTATAATATATATATATATATATATATATATATATATATATATATATATATATATATATATATATATATATATATATATATATATACTTATAAATATATATATATATATATATATATATATATATATATATATATATATATATATATATATATTATAAATATATATATATATATATACATACATATATATATATATATTTATAATATATATATATATATATATATATATATATTATATATGTATGTATATATATTAGAGAATTATCAACTTGCAAATAAATAATTATATCCAATGTCAAAATTTTTCCTTTAAGATTATAATTCTTAATATTGAGATTATAAACATAAGGACACTAATGGGGCATACACTCAGTTATTCAGATCTCATTTAAATTTATCTAAAAATGTAAGAGGATAGTTTTACTTCATTCATTTGAATATGATATACTGGCTACATAGAACACAAAAGGTCTAAAAAATGGAAATATAACATTAACTCAAAAAACAGGAATTGTTTTTAAATACTTTTTACTTTATACATTTGATAATTTCTACTTTATACATTGAATAAGAGATGGATTCAACTTTTAAACCCAAAGCTTCATTTACTTTATCGTGAATTTAACGAGAGTACAAATTCATACAAAATATTACTATAGAATGATAAAATGTTTACACAAATTCTATTAAAAATAATATAACAGACGCGCAAAATTCTCATTGATTTCAATAAAATATTGCCTTGTATTATTGATTAAAAGCTCAACGTACCCTTCTGATCTATATAGATATGTATATAGATTATAAATTATTATTAACTTCCTTTTAACTATTTTTTATAGACAGGGAAAACCTGCTTCTACAAAATATTTAGTAGAGTTTTCACTTGTTTCATAGCACAAAAACCCTCATTATCTCTGCAACAATGGTTAAAATTAAAATTGGGTATGTGAGTACCTTCATTACTTAAAGTACGATATTGAAACATGGTAAGGAAACATGACAAAGTTTTTCCATTGAAATATTCTAAGAATTCTTCGTTTAATCATGTGAAATAACATCAAGTTTTCTTAACGTGATTTAGCTAATTAAAATTCCGTTTGCCTAGGAGATGCTGTGATCCAAAAGTGTTGAAAAGTTATGCAGCTGAAAATGCTTATAAATTGAATTCTTATTCAAACTGTTTATGGAAACAACTGATTATAATTGAGCATGATCCTATCAAAACTTTCGGCCAAAATCTTGATTGCTGGAGCCACAGTCTCCAAAAAATGAGAGTTTCATTTAACAATATACTCACTGATACTGTATTGTTTTAAGCTAGTTTTGTACTTATAATAACTGTTTATAGAAACGAATCTCAGTTGCTTCGGTAATGTAGTTAAAAAAAAGTTAAAAAATCAGCTTTAAGATTTTTATCACCTGTGATATATTATAGCATATTGTTAGCTTTTGATATATTATTTGAATTTCTTAAGGTTCTTATGTACATTTTGATTTTTAAATACAGCAACAAGTACTTGTTTCTATTAAAACTTTTAAATTTTTTTCTGTGAATTCGTTTGGTAATATAGAATAACAAAGGCTGGTTTGTTGAAAACATTAATTTAGGAACATTTTGTTTGAATAGTGTTTAGTTTGTTACTTTGTAATATTATATTATTGAACATTTAAAAAAAAGTTTATAAAAGATTTTTGAAAATGTTAAACATTCTTAATTTATAAATTCAAATATTTTATTTTATACATAGAAGAATACTGTCTCAAAAGAAAACCTTTTTATATTTTGAATTGTTTCAAATATACCGAAGTATTATCTATAAATTTACAACAATTTGAATGACTCTATCTAATGCAGAGTTAAAATTTAAAAAAATATTTAAATTCAAATATTTTAGAATACAAAAATTTTTCCATTTCTTTTTTTATGATAATACACTTTGCTTGCCAAATGGTTTTGTAAAATATTAAATAAATTGTTCTCATTTTAGAAAAAAAAAATGAAAAAAATTTTTGTGTGTTGTGCGTGTTTAATATATTTCATTAATTATTTTTTAATATCACCAAATATTTAAAACAAAGAATAGATGAAAAAAGGTTATCTCTAATAGGCATTAACTTTAATTAAACTTAAAAACATCTTCACACATAAAAAGTTAGTTAAAAATTTTACCTATTTTTATTCAGTTTACTTATAACAATACATATAATGTAAATCTTTAATGAAAAAAACATCACATAAAACCAAAAATAAAATTTTCTGCTCTTTCTTTCTCTTTTTTCATTCAAAGTTGGTTATTAATTCATCATAAATTTATTAGTGTTTTTTGAATTGAATCAGAAAGCGTATTAAAATGACATTCAAAACATGCCAAATGATGTAAAGGGAGTTTGATATTATATCAGTTTGATGCCTGATTCAGTTTACGCATATTTACGATTCCTGAAGCTGAAATCATTTTAACAAAATTTATGAGTCTTTTGTTTCAAGAACATCAATTTTCATGCCTGCATATATATGGCATAATTTAAGCATTCTTCAATAAGAGTTTTTAATTACAGCATAAGATAAAAAGTTTTAAAATGAAAATATATTCATGAGTTTTTATCAATAAATAAATTAAATTAATAAAATTTTAATAATAAATTCAAATTCAATTTCATTAGTAATTTTATTAATAAATAAATAAAATGAATAATTTTTATATATATTTAAAAGTTTTTACACGAAAATATATGCAATTTTACCTTGTGTAAGTATGATATACCCTTTTAAGAGATTTTTCGCCAAGTCTGGTATACTCTGTTTTGATGCTGGTGCTGCTAAGTTGAGTTTTTGTAGCTTTTCGGATTTTTTTTTGTTCCCTTTGGTTTTATTTATTTTACTTTATTTTATTTTCTAATGTTTGTTTGTTTGTCACTCAATGGTCATTTTTTGCACACAAGGGCTAATTAGACCGGGACCTACGGCTTAAAGTGGATTCCGAACCACTACAAACATCCATGCCTAAGTTGGGATTCGAACCCCGAACTGTTGAAACGAAGGCAAGAGCGCTAGCCATTCGGCTGCCAGCTCGGCGTTTTTTTTTTCCCATCATTTTTGCTTTATATATATATAGATTTTTAAGTTGCAACAGCGTTTGAATTTTTTGGAGATGAAAATAAGTCGCAAAGGTCGCCAGTCAAAGGATATACCTTACTGGTTACTTTTACTTAATTATTAGCTTATAATTGTGAAAACAATGCCTACAATTATTCAAAGCTACATTATATTCAGATTTCAAATATGCATCATCTCTAAGTAATTCCTTGTCTACTGATTTCGAATAATTGTTGTCATTAATAATTGTTTCGATTAATATTTTAAAATTTTTCAATCCATATTTTAATTTTTTTTTCTACGTTGATTTTTGAAGACCTTGATCTTCACAAAATGTTTGGATTTTTGCCAGAATGTTGAAATTGCAATAATAACGTTCATGACACAGATAAGGAAGTTCCTGATGTAAATAAAACTATTGAAACTTTCTATTATTTTTCTGCAAAAGTATGATAATTCATAAGGCATTGAATAAAATAGTTTTGCTCTCATTCTTCATGTGACATTTTCATGCAATGTAATTTGATTTTTTTGTTGTCAGTTTCTTTATTGTAATCTGCACTTGAATGTGAATATGCAAAATTACTTCCTTTCTTCCAACACATTAGTTCTATGCAGTTTTCCTCAATATATATAATCTGGATGAGAAGTATACTTTTTATTATTATATTTTTATTTTATTTTATTATTAACTCATTACTTTTGTAGTTTGTGAATAGTAAACATACTTTAGCTTTTGTATTTGGGTACTAAATAAAAATAGATTTACCGAAGTACATTGTTGAAATATAATTCTTGCAGGTGGAGTTATTTTCTTGTACATTAAAATAATGCTTTAGCCTATCTAAATATAATATCTTTTATATAAAGCTAAATATTTTTAAATATATTTTATATTTTCTCTTGGATGCTTTTCAACTATCTACATATTATCTTTATTCAACTGTCTGCAAATTGAAATGAAAAAGTCACGCTTTTTTAATTCGAAAAACCGAATTAAAAGTCGAATTTTTAATTCGGTTCCATTTTAATGAGATATATTTTATCTTCTCATTTTTATTTCATTTGATTTGAGTTTACCTCAAATATAAAGAAAGGAGAGCAAGTGACAGCCCATTCACTGAGGGATAATGGGTATAATGTTTACATATGAACATGCATAACAAAATATGCAATCTAAAATGTAACCTTCAGAAAGAAAGTCACATTTATTCATTGCTTATAATATTGTTACAAAATATATGCCTTTGAAATTACAAATTTATAAAATTAATTTTTTTTAACTACACTTGTTTCGAAGGTATTGTACATTTAATGTATGCAAATTTAATATAACGTACCAAAGTGTGCCGGTAAGTGGAAAACTGACTCTGATAATCACAGAAAACTGTGTGTAAATGAATATATAAAGATTATATGTTGTTATTTATGATACATACACACACATGGACTCAATCCAAGTTCCAAGTTCTTTATTCCTTTACTATGTGAATTTTAGTTAAAAGGAAATGTCTTTCTTTAATCAGAGCACCACGAAGGTGAAAGTACGATTTGCTCTTCAAATTCTGCGATAGATGTCACCACTAAAGAATACACTCCCTCAATTTTGATATTGATCTGAATGGGGAGGAAAACTTTTCCAGGCCATTGCAGATATGATAACTGCTCAATGACCGACCACAGAACTTTCGATTCCACAAATTTAACGAGCACATATATCGCATGTATTCGGTGGGAATTTGGCTGCATTGGGAATCGAACACCGCCATTCATACGTGTGTGTATACATATATTTCTCATTTGAATGAAATCATATTCATAAATGAATTCAAGGCTTTCAATGAATATTAATTTATTCTTCGATTATTATTATTTTATACAGATTCTTTGATTATAAGCTGATAGCCAGAGAAAATATATAATTTGAGGATAAATTTGCTTAAAGTTGATCAAACAAACCTAGTCTGGAAATTGAAAAAGCTAATATATTATTTTAATTTTATAAAAATTCAAAAATATTATTATTTGATCGAAGAAAAAGTTTATATTCGCACTCACATACAAACGTACATGCATACACATGAAATTTTTTTGTATATGAGTTATATAGAAAAATTTTTGTCTTTGAATGATTATTTATCACAACATTAATTTAATTGTGCGTGTTTATAATTAAAGTTTATGTATACAATTAAAGTTATATGGTATGAAGTTGAAATTATTTATTAGAGAAATCGAAATGAATTTTTAACTCGAAAAATAACTGATGTTAAACGAATGTTAATATTTGCAGACCAATTTAACTTCATATTCAAGTTTTTGGTGTTAAAAATAACGATTCATTTTTTGGTTATTCGATTATAGAAAAATGTTAAAATTTAATAGGCAAAAAAAAAATGCTCTATTCGTAATTAATAATCTTTACAATTGCAAAACTATGAATGTGTATGTCCTTAAAAACAGCACACGGAGCTGATCAATAGCTGATTAAAAAATTTTTAGAATAATGTTTGACAAAAAATTTGTAAAATCTGTTTAGTTAAAATGAGATTTCTTTCGAAAAAAAAACCAATCAAAACAGTTAGAAAATTGTGATATTGAATTAATACTTTAAAATGTGAAGCATATAGCTGTAAAATGCAAAAAAATGACAATACTGCTTTTATTGATATAAAATATGAATAGAAATTTGCAAATCTGTATTTTCATCAAAGAAACAACTAAATACTGACCACCCTATCTAGTGGTTAGAGTGCCTGACAGCGGATAGGGAGGTCCTGGGTTCGAATCCCGGTTCGGGCATGGATGTGCTTTCTCTATCTATCTATCCTGTTTTTGTTCTTTCTGTGTATGAATGAGATGTGAATGGTTGCCTACCCTATAAACGGGTCCCTATGGCATGTGTGTATTGAAGCAGTCGGATTCCACACCAAATCTGGTTCAGTATGAAAAACGGTCCACCAAGCACCCCATATTGTCAACCAAGCTGGCACAAGACAAAAAAACGAAATGTTTAGTAAAAGAGAATAATGCTTGATTCTCATAAATTTTAAGAAGGCATTATGTTAAAGTCATCTGAAAAAAGATTTTCTCTATCGAAACAAATAGAAACATGATTTTAATATGTCATGTCTTCTATTTTTTTTCTCCTAAGCACTTCTGAAAGAGAAAACAATTTATAATATTTTAGAATATGTTATCTATAAAACAGATCTGTTGAATCTTTCAATAATCACTATTCTACTCGCAGAGCAAATTTCAAGTCTGTGGGAAGGTTCAAGTCTCGTGATGAAAAAAATTTACTTACATCATCACTTTGAGCATCCCCCTGATTATCTGTAAAATATTCACCTCCATTGATTTTACACCTCTCCCCATGTACAATACCCTTTCCTTCTAGATAGCTTTCAAACATTATAATCTAATGAAGATGATCATTAATTAACATGGAAACATGATTAGCTATTTTTGATTGAATGAAATAATGATAGTAGAATTTAATCTTGTTTCTGGACTTTATTCAATTTTTGGTCTGGAATTTATCTAATTTCTGGGACCTTTAATTTCACTACCATATATAACCATCAATGGTAGTGATGGTTTTATATGGTAGTGAAACAATATAATAATGGTTATATATGGTATATATTCTTGAGCACCTACACCAACAAGCTCTGCTTGTAAAAGGAAGGTTGGAGTGGAATCTCTAAAACGCATGCTCAGAAACTGATCTTAGCATTTGGAATATATGATGTTTGGTGCTATTCTAGGACAAATTGCTGTATTTTACTTATCATAATCCTTAAAGGCAAATTTCGATATATTCAGGAACAAAATTTTACCAATACAACATAATCGGTATAAGTTTATTTACGGATACTCCTTCATTCTTTTGTGATCTTTTTTAATGTCAGGATAAGCCTCAAAATGTGCGTTTATTTTTGTTGGAAACTTACAGAATACCAATTTTTGTAACTGAAATATAATCAATTACTGTATAGCTTGATCCACTGGTGTGACAAATAACTTCTAGCTAATTAAAGAGAAAATCAGAGGTATTACATTCCTAAACGTTATTCGTAGATTTAGTATAATTACAGCAACTCTTATATTGATCTGCTTCTGAATTGAAAGTTTTAGGTAAATACAACCATATTTTTAAACAATTATTTGATTGGTTTCGTATTTTTTAGGCTATCCTAAAATAGCGGAATAATGTTAAATCGTGCAACATAATTTACTGCCCTGCTTAATGCGTCTGAGAGCATACTGCCAGTAGTCAACATCTTCCATCGTCTTCTAGAAATCCACTACTTTTACCTTTCAGTACAAAATCGTATTATATGCTATACAATGTTAATTTACATTTCATTCTGATTTTTCGTTTAATAATACAACAATATCAATCTTTCATGAGGAGGTGGCATAAGTCTTAGACATGTGGACATAGATCCTTGAATAATTATTTCTTCAAGGATCTATTTCTTCAAGGATCTCTATTCGTAATTATTTTCATAACCATGAAATAGATGAAAAATGGGTCTCAAAGAATTTTAAGACATCTATATTGATTATCCGATTTACTTGAACATATACCAAACACCTGAATTTTCTTATCGAATTTTGGAACCGATAAAGAAATATTTTGCATCAATATGTTGATCATTTTTAATTTGAACTTATATTCAACTTCTGCAATTCAGTGTAACAATAGTTCCCTTTACGATTATATTTATTCATATTTCTCGCAGGAGAATCCACGAGAGACTGTTACCTAACATAATCGCCTGCTTTCATTAATCCCTATTGCTATTTTTAGCCTCAAATTCATACTAACAGGAAAATTTTAAATTTTATTTGCGAATTTAGCTTTTGAAATTAGTTTAATTATAACCAATGAACTTCTACATTCAAAGCAAGTCTCTTAGACTGAATGTTTTGAGATCAGAAATTCAAAGTATTTTCGAGAATAAATAATTAAAATAAATGAAATTAACTGTAGATTATCTATGTTTTAGGACTCTCTTTGTAAACACACACACATCTTCATCTTATATGAATTATAGCGGGTAACTCAAGTATACAATTGGTAGAGAATATTTTCTTTGTGTATCACTCATCCCTTTAAATATAGGCTGAATTAAATTCTATCTCTATAGCAAAGTTTTGGCAATTCATTCTGACAAGTTCCACGCTACTTTAATGAATGTTGTGAATCTCTTTCGAAATGTGCAAATATCTTAATTAGTAAAGTGCTGTTGATGTTGCTCAAGCATACTTCTCTGTAGAGAGCTCAGAGTTGGACTTTACCAGTTCGTAGAAGTAGCCGGGTGAGTATCTTTGTAATTTAGAAACAGGTTACAAGCACTTGACCTGCCACCTTCAGAGATATTATTTCACTTTGAAGACACTGCAACTACGACATATTTAAGCTACCTTTGGTGAACACAAAAGATCTTTGGTTAAGCAGGCATTTAAAATCACTAACTTTCTATGACGAGAACGAAGCCCTAAGCAACTAGACCACTGTGACCCTAACTAGTAAAATGTGCTGGAGGCTATCCTGAGCCCATTTTTTCAACATAAATAGTGGAGAATACTGGGGAATAAGTAAATAGAATGTATTGTTGCCTTGTTTATTATGTTTCAAAGGCACAGGTGCCGTATAATCAAGGATGCCAAAATCTGCGTTTGATGATTTTTTGGCGGATTTTTTATGTATCTAGCAATCATGTTTTTATTACGTCATAGATATTGAAACCTATAAGAATAATACAAAATATTCTATTTTGGTAACCCTAGTATTTGCGTCAGCGCCCACGTCATAATACGCTATCTTAGCAACATTTCTTCATCGCCAAAAAAGTTCAGAATTCGGAATCCTGGATTATAGAGCACAAGTGCCGTAATTCAAATTATCAGTGGCCACTCCCGGTAATTTTTGTAACTAATTTTTTTTTTTTTTTGCTTCAATATAAAATCGGAATCATTAAATTAAAACTGAATTAAATCAATTTCTAATATTATGTGAGATTACCTTTTTATTATCACAGTGGTCTCACATGTTAAAGAAATTTATAGAATAATTTAAGTGGAGAAAAATCAGATATCAAATTTCAAATCATCCTAAGCTCAAAGTTATACTTGACAACAGAGAAACTGCATTGCAGATTTACTTTGAGAATTTTCACATAATCATATAAGAAAAAAAATGACTGTTTTGATTCCATATCAATCCTATCTCGAGTTGTTTGTTCTAAAGTAGGTTCCCCCCCCCCTTTCATAATCGTCTCAAGGCAAAAGACTTGGAGATTATATTTTTTCAATAGACATTGCCTCCTCAACCATTAATCATTATGATTATACAAAACTAGAATGATTATAGAAGTACTGATTTTTTTTCAGATACTTTTTTATAGCAATTTATTTCTTCGCCAATACATTATATTCAGATTATATATTACTCGAATATAATAAGTGTGATCTGACAATTAAAAGCAATAGATATTTATAATTAACTAGGGCATATATCTGTAAATATCATCAAATATTTTGTATAAATTAGCATTTTTTAACTGTGTATTAACATAATTAAATTAAGATTTAAGGTGTTATTTATAAATGTTTTTATCATATTTTCAAACACTTGAAAGTATAAAGAAAGCATCAGAACAAAAGTTCTTCTGATTATTGTTCATATAATTAATAAGCTATTTATAGATTTTTGAAATTTTACTCCAAAACATTATTTGTTAAGTAAAATAAATAAAACAGCAAATTTGTATGCATATACTCTTCAAAAAATAAAATAATATTGAACTTTAATCATCTTAATGTTATGAAATTTCAAGGCAATCTGATTACTCATTTTATTACAAATTACCATTGTCAATTACTTAAATAAATTGTATTATAAGGCAAATTTCTGTGAATTTTAAATACAGTTTCACTTAAATTTGAAATTGGTAATAATTCCTAACTTTTTCTTGATCGATGAAGTATAATATTTCATGTCCATATTGAAAAACCATATAAAGAGACATAATTTAATTTTTTTTAATTTCTACCTAATGATGAACCGTTGGGTTGTTTGGAAAGTAGCTTCGTTCCTTATGAAAATGTAAAACGTATAACGAATAAATAATTTATTGAATTGTATATTGTCAATTTCAGTCCAACATCTTTTACCATCTTTCCGGTGGTAGCTTGATTCCACACTCATAAAATGGTTGGTTTTTACTAGCAAAAAAACTGATTGAGGTGGGTAAAACGAAATTATTTTCCGAACAACCCAATATAATCATAAATATTTTTTTTCTTATTGTGGAAAAAATTCTAGTTCAATCGGGATAGTTTATATTTTTTATTTAGTACTGCTAATACATGACGAAAATTGACTTAAAAAAAAAGCATTTAAATTTAAATACCTAGTTATTTCAAAAATCTAGTACGAACAATAAAAGCGTTTTCTTTTAAAAGACGTTTAAAAAATAATTTTATGTAATTTAATATATTTATAAATTTTACTCAGAAAAATTACTCGTAAACTTTGTGATACAGTGCGAGTAATTTTCTACCAGAAAGCCTACTTTACTTGAAAAATGAAATGATTCTTGTTACCGCGGAATTTGAGTAAGTACTTATTTCTATTTTATTTTACTGAAAACAGATATTTTAGTTTTTTCCTTATGTTTGAAAGGTATATTTAATTTATTAAATTCATATCATTTGAATTATATTTATTTTGTGATTTCAAAAAGGTAATAATTTATTTTTATTACAGCAAATTACTTACCACTAAATGAGAATACATGAAAACTATTAAGCTAAGCAGAAATCATATGTCTCATTACTTATTTCTATCATGTTCCAAGACGATTATTCAAAATAAGACAAAATTTTCTAAGAGTAATAGCAAATTTTATCATGAATCTTTCACAACAAAATCTGAACGTTATGATATAAAGAAAGAATATTATCACCGATTTTTAGATCGTTTTTAAGTAAGAAGTCCTTTTCCCATTTTTAGAAAGTTTTACAATCGTAAAATAAGTAAAAAAGCATCTAAAAAAATAAAAATATAATTTTAATCTCCAACAGTAAAACGTCTCTAAATTATGCTACGAATATAATTCTTATGTATAAAGTTAAGAACACATTTTAAAAAACTTAAATATATTTTAATTTATTTATTCATAAATTTTTGCATGTAGTAATATTTCAAACATACAAAAATTGCATTTGATTAGTGATCTTTAAATGAATATTTATAAGAGCATGATTCCAAAATCAAATCACTGAGATAATTAATTGATGAAAATATCAAATACAGTTTCAACTCGCATCTTAATCGCGTCTTCTACTTCTAAAACATCGATTAAATCAGTAAGTTGCGAATAAATCTCTCCACCGCAGAACTCGACTTCGTCTTTAAACTCTCGTAAAACGCGGAAAGAATTTTTTTCAGCCGAAAGACTGCATGAATAGCTGATTTTAGTTAACATACATGCTACATGTACTGCTGCTCCCCTGTAAAATTAAAAGAAACATCATGTATACATAATGCATAGTTCAAAAGCATACATTTAATTTTATATGAACTAAGTAGACGCACATTTTATTGACAATTGAGTTTTAAAAAATATCTACAATTTAAAGTGCTTAAAAAATGAAAGCTTTTGAATTTTAAAATAACATGAAATTAAATGTAAATAAATGTGGAAGTTATAACTTCTCTAATTATTCAGGATTTTCTATTACATTTCTTAAATGAAACTGTTTATTCCGTAAAGTTAGTTTAAAAATGGTGTATTTCAGTATTGTTTATTGGAAGCCGTGGTTTTATAAGTGGAAAAGTAATTCGGTAAAACACAATGTCTCAAACTTTATTGATATAGTAACGAATGTTATTACTTTTTTCATTCTGTTCACATTTAGTGAATTTCCATTTACTTTATTATGTAAATACTTTATTATATAAATTTATTACATACATATATATAATGCCCTCTGTAGAATCAGTCCCAAAGTACACAGAATATAAGGCATCCTGAGTCAAGTTCACAAGCGTTACTTCATCAATTAGTTATCGAGATTTGCTTTTACCGACTTAGGAAAGTTCTAATTAATGGTGATGGGTTTCTTTTGTCCAATGGGACAAAAGCTATCAATCCAACGAATGCGAGATAGACTTTATCAAAGTGGTCTTCGTACATCATTGTTTTAAATACGATGGTTTGGTTTTTTTTTTAAATTAAAGAGAATAGAAAAACGCTTTTTGAAGATACAGAGACTAAGATGTGGTGTGAATTAAAAACGTCTATCAAACTTGATTAGCGATACAATTAAGGCCTCTTTCACACTAGATGACTTTTATCGATAGATAAAAATAAGTCCAATACTTGTTTATCGTGAGAAGTTATTAAAAAAACCACACAATAGACTGCTCTCTTTCATACTGAACGGAAAACGATATTGTGTCTATTGTGTGGTTTTTTAATAACTTCTCACATAAAATTTTAGACGATTTTTATCGGATGATAGAAGTCGTCTAGTGTGAAAGAGGCCTAAATCTGATTGCAGTTATTACTATTCAATGGGAACTTCAATGAAATCTAGATAACAACGTCCAAAATAATCTAGTACCGAGAGAGCATTCAAAACAACACAATAGTCGAATATGAAAGACTACACTAAGGAGGAGAACTGATTTTATAGAAGAGTATCGTAATAAAAGGACTATATATAATTCTGATTTGCAGCTTGATAATTCAAAAGTATGTTGAAGGACATATTGAGGCATTGTTGTTGCCATCATTGGTGACTATATTTCTTTAGTTAATGCATTTTTAAGAACTTATACAATTCAACAGGTTATATATGTACTTAAAACACATATATAAAATATGACACATGGAAAAACTAACATCGTCGTCTGGCTTAAATCAGTCGAAATATAGCATTTGAAAATTTTAATCACTGTTAGATAGGCAACAAAAATAGAAGACGCTGAATGCAATGGTTAACAAACACAGTTTGGATAAATTACTTGCAGTATCTATAGATCCCACTAATTAAGACTTGCTAGTATCGTTAATTAAGCGAGAGAATTTGAAAATGTAAAATGACCCTATTTTTTATTGGTATTTAAAAAGAAACTATTCATTAGAATCAGTTCTATTTTTACAATCTAGCATAAACGTCTATACAACGTTTATCGATACAAATAATCCGACAACGATTCGTGTAAAATTCCTTTTTTTTTAAACTTCATTTTTTATAACTTTAAACAGCATCATTTTTTTAACCACTGATTCATGTTGCGAATTTATCATACATAAAGAACTTTCTCCTTTCTTTTGACGATTCGATAAAAAATATTTTAAACTAATAATATCAAAGATCTAATTTGTAACCAAAGTGAAAAGGAACATAAAAGAAAATGTTGGGGGATTGTAATCTTTTGGGGGAAGACGTCCCTCTTGTGACAGGTAAGAAGATATATACCCGATTTAGTTATAAATAAATTGCATTCACTAATGGCGGATGGGGTACGTAAAATAGGTGGAAGTGACGATGTTCTCCAATTGAAATGATGTCTCTGGAGATCTTCTGTCTGATACCTACTTCTAAATTATAAAGTTCCCTATCTCAGTTTCATTAAAAAATCTTAAAACTCTATAATTGTAATAAGCTGTCATTCAGAGTCATTAATATAAAGTAGATAAGTTAAAGAAATGGCGTTGAGTAATCAGTGGTCTTAAGGCTATTTAACGTTTATAGTTAATAATGATATGTCACCAAATCAACAAAAAGAAGAAAAGTGTATCCTCGAAATACTCATTGTAGCGACGTAAGAAAATGGAAGTTAAAATAAAACAAACATTTATTACATCACACATAATTAAGATTAGTAACAAAAAGAAAACACTTAATAATTATAAAATAAAATCAAGGTTACGTATTACCAGGGTGGTACAAAACAAACGTATTTAGGAACCGGATGGTTTGACTTCCATTCTTCACATCTCTACATTCATCTCATTCGATGTTGTAAGTATATTGGGCAGCAGCGCCATCTACTGTCAATAGTGTTAATATGGGTTTGTTACATCATTTAGTTTCATTCTAAACATGAATAAGTTAATTTCAAAAGTAAAATTTCAACAAAAAATGCTTATGTGTCTTGGTTTTATCCATATGAACAAATATTAACTATTTATTGCTATCATATCAAAAGCGTCAAAAATATCACCAATTGAATGGTGATTTTAATACTGTGTGTTTTATGAAACCCTTGCGAGAGAAATTTTCGGATGCAATACATTCTGTAATTTGGCATCATGTTATTGGTGTGTAATAACTTGATGAAATATACTTACATGCAATAAAGTTTGTAACGTTCATTTTCGTCAACCAGTGCTTTGAGACGACTTGATTCTCTGGTTTCCATTTCTAAATCATCACAGGTTCGATTGTAGGTTGCGTAAGTTTCTTTTATGCATGAGATATCTCGAGCAAGTCCTGAAAATTATAAATTGTATCATGAAAGTACAAAATACACTTGAAATACAAATGTATTTTGCTAAAAACACAATATTATAATTTATTTAAAATACAGATTCCTGTATTATGATTATTAGTAGTATCATTACATAAGTAACTTAGATTAATTTTACATAATATTAAATTGTAAAACCTAATATATTATGCAACAAGAAGTATAATATTCGCGGTGACTTTTAATTGACATTTCTTACTCACATATAAAACTCGATGTATTTGACTTAGCATCTTTAATTGAAAAAGAAAAGTAAAATCGACATAAGAAATAATCAATGGACAAGAAACATTTAAATTCAAAATCCTTGAATTTAGAAAAGCATAACTCGTTGGTAAACTTATTTAATAGGTGTATAGGATTTCAAATTGTAAATCTGTTGTTATATAGTCGTTAGCAGCGAAATTACTTTAAATATTAGAGAATGGCTCACCGCGCGTGATTTAATATTAAGACCATTATATTGACATTAATATTACGCCTGCTGCTTTGCTATATACCCATGTTGGAGTTGGTGTTTTGAAGTTTTATGACTTATTTTTCCGATATAAATTTTCAGTTTATTTTACTATATTTTTTACAGATATAAGAAATCATGCTGAAAGGTAATATAAAGCAAATTTTAAATATCTTAAAATGACTTTTTTTTTTAACTTAAGTGCCAAGCAGTGTAAACATATTTAAAGGAAACAAATTGAAAAACAATATAAAAAGAACAAACTAACCAAAGTGAATATAATTACCTTAGTGTGTATTTATTTTTATGTGTGTTCTATGTGTATCTCGGTGTATGTGTGTGTTGTTTTACATTCATTAATCGAACATAGCAGTAATAAATTAAAAATCATAATAACCTATATAAAGATTTTCATAGTTAATCTTGCAAATAATATTTAAAACTATTAAAAATAAGGAAGAAGTAAAGATGTATATATGGATCAGCAATATCTTTAAATCGGTATTTACTCATATTATTTATTTACTCATATTGTTATAATTTTTTTAAAAATGTATTCATGGTAAAGAATATATAATATCCCTCCATGTTCTTTGAAAATTTACACAGGTGGTAGTAAAGGTGTGGGGGGAGTCTCGATCAGTGGGGTGTATATAAACACAGTCTGCGGTAATCTAGAATTTAAAATAAGAAATCCAGATAATTGTTTCGTGTTTAGATCAGAGCTAATTGCCGTTAGAAGAGGTTTACAGTATGCAGCAGAGATGGAAGATCAATTAGGAGATATCTGGATACTGACTGACAGTCGTGTTTCAATCCAGCATCTTTTAAATTGGATCACTGTTGGAGATCAAACTAGCCTGGGCATTTTAAATCTTCTTGAGAGACTATCACCCGAACACACATTGCATTTCTAATGGATCCCTTCACACGTGGGAGTAGAGGGGAATGAAAGAGCGAATTTCTTGGCCAGATCGGCATCAGAGGAGGGAGTAAACCCAAGTGGGAAGCTCACGTCTAGTGAGTTTCTTCCCTGACAAAAATTGAATTCAATAAGCTGATGAAAATTCCTCCCAACCATCCATGGTATTTCGCCAAAAGACCGGGTGAGATCTTCCATCTTGAACCAAGATCTTATCAAACTGCCTTTTTTCGCTATCTGAGTGGGCACACGAGAGGAATCCCCTTTCAGCAGGAGTAGAGGACATTTCCAGACTGTTCTTGGTGCTCCGTCAATATGGCCTCCCCTGGACGCATCTTAACATGCTTAAATTTGAAAAAAGACGATGTCCTACGGGACCCATCATTTTTTTTAGACATTTTAGATATTTTTTTGGTTTTATGGGGGTTGTCTAGCCTAGCTAGACAACCTGAGATAACTAACAACAACAAAAATATATTTCAACCGAAATTGTGTCAAATTTAGAAGCAAAGACGATTAGGCAAATTTTGAATAAAAGATTTTTATAGATTAAATAAGAACGAAATAAATTTTTATACCAAAAAAATTTAAATAAAAATTTATTTCGGTTTTTTTTTTTTTCTTTTTTTTTTTCAGGGGGGCTATACCAAACTAAAAAAGGTTAAACTGATTTAGAAGTTTCTAAGTCTTATGTGCATAGATATTGTAAATTACTTATCCAAAATAAGTGTAAATCTCTAAAACAATAATATGTATCCATTCTATTTAGAAAACAAAACGTCCATATAAACTGCTACGAATATCGCATTAGGGGAATTTTCATTTTGTCGAAATATTTTAAAATACCTTCTATTATTTATTTTGTTAAAAAAAAGCATTTGCAGTATAAGTATATGCAGCTAGGCTTATGTTTTTAACGTTTTCCCTTTGTTACAAAAAGTATCGTAATTTAAGTATTGACCAATAAGCAAATTTTTTATTAAATATAATTTCTCAGATAAATTTCATATGAGTATAGGATTTCTTAAAATTTTTTTACATTTTTCAACTCTAACTTTATATATAAATTTGTTTATATAAAGTTAGATACCAAAAATATCGAAATTTGCTTCATAAAAACGTATATCTCATGGTTAAAATAATATTCTATTTTTTATACTGTAATTTCGTTTTATTATTTGTCCGAACGAGAAAATCATTTTAAATACGCATTCCTCAGTTTGAAATCTAATGCTTCCTTAGGAATATTAACACATTTTTGTCAGATTTATGCATTCATGTGCATATCTATAGGTCTGTTAGCCATTCTTAAATAAATATTCAAAAGTTATCTTATATAAACATTCACGGGCTTTAAATCAAA